>CM046855.1:30077502-30375002 GCA_025617745.1 Heliocidaris erythrogramma | reverse complement strand
TTTTGATGCAACGTAGGTTTATAAAATTATATAATTAATAATATTAAAATTGATAATATTAACATAAAAGGGATCGTCAGGATTTTTTGGTATCGTCAAAGAAAAAAATTGGATAATAATGATTTGGAATAATTGGCAGCGTGCATTAACATCCTAGTTGTGTGTTCTCTCTTATGCTCTGTGTCGCTATGTCCCCACCCCCCCCCCCCCCACCCCCGAGTGTATGTGTGTGTGTGTGTGTGTACGTTTCTCTCTCTCTTTCTCTCTCAACACACACTTTCTCCTTCACTCACACACACATACATTCACTTTCTTAATCCCTCTTTGTCTGTCCCTCTGTCCCCTATCCATTCTCCTCCCTCATTTTCATCCCTCTCTTACTTTCTCTCTCTTCCTCTCTCTTTCTCTCTCCCTTTCCTTATATTTTTCTTTGCATAGTTGCATAGCACATCTTCGCCTATCCCATCATTACAACAACTCGAATGATAACTGGAGCATGGGATAGAATAGTTAACTCCACCTGAGCCACACTTTCGAGAAATTGACATTTACGAAGTTGTGACCGTTCGCTTTCTGGTGGAACCGAACCCACCTGATTCCAATGTCATTTCTGACAAAGAGACTTAAAAGGATAATTTAAAAAGGATGATCAAATATCAGACTCACCTATTCTCTCAAGTTACTTCGCTCACATTTCCAGTTTTGTACAAGTATTGGAGAACGTTATAAGGCGTAGGATCCCCCCCCCCCCCAAAAAAAAAAAAAACAACAACAACAACAACAACAACAACAAACAAATGATAAAAGCAAATCTTAGGCAATTGCTAATAAATCTTTAAATTGTTTGATTTGATTGATCCCTTTCATTATAATGCGACCCCCCCCAAAAAAAATAAATACATAAAGAAAGAAATACATTGAATGTATTATACTTTAACTATAAGTTCCTTCTGCTTCCAATACGTTTCTATTCTATTCTTTTTTCTTTAATTTACATGAAACAAAATCTATCCCCACCTGAGCCAAAGCCGCAGCATCGCAAATAAATATAAAGAACGCCATGGTCACATTTGCTAATAAAGTATTGACGTTATGACAACAGAGCCCTGGCACTTGTAATAAGCAGGTTTGCCTGGGAGTAAGTGAGGGAGAGAGAGACATGCACATACACACACACACGCGCGCGCGCCCACATACGCCCACACACATGGTAAAGCCTCGTTCAGATATGACGAACTCTAAAACAAATTCCGCCGCTGCAAAAAGCGTATTTCGTTTCACATCTGTATCTTATAACACACAGATAAGTGAATATACTTTGTTGCACGCATATACTCTCTTTTCACCTCACTTGCCATTATTTTACTGTCGATCCGTGTTCATGATTGGGGGATATCGCCCGGGGCAAACATTAAAGTTAAGCCCCCCCCCCCCCCCCCCCCCCCCCATCTACATTATTGTACAAGCGAGGGAGCAAAGCGACTGAGCTGCAAATCTTTCAATTTTTAACCCTGGAAAAAAAAATTCTTGTGCATTTTTACGCAGGAAGTTTTGCAATTGACAACCGCAATTGGGCGGGAGAGAAGCTCGAATTTTATACATTGATAAACGGTTTTCTATTCACTCGCTTCTACAATCGGAAGCAAAACTAACGAAAACCCTATATAGGCTTGAGAAAGAGTCGAGAAATTAAGCAAGGCTACCTGAAGTTGAGATTTCTTTCAAAAGTTGAACCTTTCCAAATGCTGTTTTATACACTTTATCCTATATGGGGGGCACAATATTTAGCAGGAGTCATATGAAACTTACATAATATACCGAGCAAAGCAAGTGCATCCTTATTTTTCAAATTTTGAACCCTTTAAGCGATTTAAGAACTATATACTGGGGGGGGGGGCGAAATTACGAGATCCTGAAAAATAATAATTATGCGAGGGAGCAAAGCCACCAAGCTTTGGAAAATTTTCGCAGTTCAAACCTTCACAAACTAGATTTCTAGTGCATTTACCCTGTGGAATTGGGGGCGCATAATCCGTAAGGATTATGATTTTTCTGCATGTCCCCTTTTTTCTTTCTCTCCTTTGCATTATTTTGCGCCCATCCAAGTGCCGCCCGGGGCACGTGCCCCCTGCCCCCTAGATACGCCACTGAGCGCAGCGACCGAGCGGGGGAGGGTGTGGGAGGGGGTATACCCGTCCCACTCCAGGGACTTTTTCAAAAATCTGTCTATAAAACTTGCATTTTAGAGCATCCCAAAATGGTTTTTGATGAAATATCGCATTGAAATCATGGCATTTCTTATTTCCTTACTTCTAATTATAGAACTTGGTGGTAGTTCAAGATCAAACATAATGAATTTGGATAATTATACTAGTTTTAAGTTCATGTATCATAATTCTTATTTTTTTATCAAAAAAAAATTGGAGGATGATCATACAGGCCACCCCCACCTCAAATTTCTGGGGGATATATACCCCATCCCCCCCCCCCCCTGGATCGACACCCATGCTTTTACACCGGCGTTTTCCTACTGCATTTTAAATTATTTTTGTTCTTCCATATCTTAGGTAGTGTACCGCACCATATCTGAACTCGCCTTCGGAGATGAAAAAGGTAGAAACCGAATTTGCAATTACGGCGCCAGAAGCGGACGTCGGTAAGATGGATTAGAATAAGGCAGATTGTTTGAGGGCTTCTGCTGACACCGGAATAGTTTGAATAATCTTCCAAGAAACTGTGCCAAGGTATGCACGGTATATACTGTATCTCATCTTTTAACCCTTTCAGGACAGGAATTATTTGAGGGCTAAATTGATCACATTTTGTTCTTCAAATTAGCAACAATAATATTTTTCTGTTAGTGCTACATGGTTTTATAAGGTGTAATATGTTTGAAAACAATATACATGGTGAGGAAAAAAAGTTGAAAAAAATCGGCAATTTTCATAAAAACAATGATTTTAACCTCTCAATGTGTTGCCATTTTAAGGATTTCAAAGCTTATTCTCCTGGCAATATGGCCATGCAACAAAAATGGACATAGTGTGTGCAGAAATTTGCTCTTTCTACTTACATTTTTATATTTTTTAGAGCTCTGAATCAAAAGTTATGAAGCTAAACCACAAAATGTGGTCTATTGTCTTGATATGGTCTTCTTCTTATACACTCAACCAAAAAAGTAAGTTCCCCCCTAGCATTTTTGGATATATCTCAAAAAGAGAAATATGCAATAAACCTTGCTTAAAAGTTCAGAATCATGAGTGATTGTTTAATTATTTGTGTAAAAGTCAATGTAAATCACTAAAGTGCAACTTTGCATATTTCTCTATCTCTTTCTTTTCATGAGCATACAGTTTAATAGGCAAGCATATTGTACCTGAAGAAATTCCTGAGAATTACATAACAATTTAAAAAGGTCATTTGCTAACTTGCATAGGAAATCTACACAATGTGCTTCATATAACCTTAAGTGCAACTTTTTACCCATGCATTTTGACATAAAATGCATTTTTCACACCAATAATGATATCTGGTGGCAATGATATGCCATTCATGTCATGAGTAATAAAATTCCCTATCCATTCCCGTTTGAATTATGAAAATCGGTAAAATACTTTTTGAGATATATCCAAAAATGCTAGGGGGGGAACTTACTTTTTTGGTTGAGTGTATATTACCATGGTGATTAATGATGGTGATTCAAAGCATTTATGTAGCACAATTAACAACTAAATTTATTTTTAAAAATCATTATCTTCTTCAATTAATTTGGAATTTTTCATATCTGGTGAAAATAGTTTTTTAGGCATAAATGAATATATATGTACAGTTTCTTCCCATTCAATAATATCACAACCCAATCACTTATCGTTCATCTATCTATCTATCTATCACCATGTTACTTAAACGTAATAGCCACAAGGGCGTTATCTATAATCATTATAACTGTTCGGGTTTTGTTTTATTTTAATAAATTTTTTACTAAATAATTTTCACTTTCTATAATTTTAACCCCGATTTCCTTTTAAAAAAGAAGAAATATCTTCCTTATACGGTTTAATACATTTGAACCGTACAATTCATATTTAAAAAATGAAGTAACAGTTTGGGCTTTCTGCAATGTCTTGGTTTTTACGCAAATGATTTTTGGGGTAGTGGTTCATTATATTATCATGCATTTGCAATTATTTTTACAATCCTTGCAAGGCAATGACAATGATATAACTGTTCTGTTGGAAATCTTCCCTGATTGTGGTCATGAATCTTTATTTGAAAGCTCAATCTGTTCTTGAATATTCAAGAAAAATTATTATCTTTAGTGCTTTATAAAAAAACTTGGTCATATTTTGCTACATAACAACTACATTGGCGTGAGTGATCTGTATGCCAACTTTTTAAATGCGCTACAAAACTCACAGTGAAAATGTTATGAGTTATGCGGGTGTTTCTTAATTTTTATTTCACACGTCGATTATCATCTTGGATTTCATTTCACTTTTGAATAACATATCTGGTAAATAATAATAATAATATTTAAATTTATATAGCGCTTTATACAATAGTTAGTTTCTAAGCGCTTTACAATATTGACAATTAAACAAAGTATATTGTGAAACAATTCAAATATTATGCTACAACTAATTTTAAGTATACTGGGAACTTATTGGTTTTTGAACATGTGGTTTTTAATTGTGTTTTGAATATATCGACGGACTGAGCATTTTGAATATAATTAGGAAGATTATTCCACAGGATGGGGGCACATACTGCGAAGGCTCTGTCGCCATATCGTGTGTTGGTTCGTGGGCCTGGTGCTAGCTGGGATGAACTTGAGGAACTTGAGGATCTAACGCTAAATGTTTCTGGGATTTTCCTTTTTACATTATCAAGCATTGAAAATGTGTACTTCAGACTGCCCGGCAAACTTGTAAGGTATTTAACGATGGACATGTACCACGAAATAATTTAATTTTCTTTAAGTTTCTTTTAAAACATCGGTCCGACCGGCAAACCATTCCCTTTTCTGCGCCGTCAATATTATTGTCACAATTGTTTTATATGGCAAAGAAAATGTTTTTAATTGAACTGAATAAGGATGATTTTGTCATTATAGGTACTAGACAATAAATTCTTGGGGTGATCGACAGTTAAGGCACTTCAAAGACAGAAACAAACACTAGGTTTTCATTAAAAAATGACAGAGCAATTTATTCATAATAACAGGTTCTAGCTCGTGGAAACGAGCGAAGAATGGAAATATAAGATTGTATACAGGCTCTCAAGTTATTTTTTTGTAAATATCTATATCATGATGATATACATACGTTATCTATACATACACACACTCTGACGTATAATCATAATAAGATGCAATCAAACCAAAACATTTCATGCAACAAATTCATTTTACCGATTGAAAATATAGTAAACTGGAGAGATTCTCTCCGTCTAATGATATAAGATAATTTATGGAACCACGCCTTTAAATAATTAAGAATTCGAAAGATGCTCGTTTCAAAAAGAAAGGAAAGAAGGTACAAAAAATCTTCCAAAAAAAATATCTATGATCCCGTCTGTGATTAGGCCATTTTAGAAATTAGGAGCAGCTATGTTGCTTTTAAATTCTTTCTGGAAAGGTCAGAAAGCTTGGAATCGTCTCTGCGTTCCCTTTTTTAAATCAACAATCATCACGATAGAGCAAATAATTATCCAACAAGTTTTTATCCAAATAACAACTTTCAGCAAAAAAGCACATACGATCTCGATTTATACTTTATACTGAATACATATAAACATATAATATACTCAAAGATTTGTTCATAATCGTCGCTATTGATTTTTGTTCGTTGAGATAATTGCTGTCTTTTGATCTTATTTGTATTTATTTGTTCCGGGCGTTCCCAATACCAGCTTGGCTTTTCGTGTAATTTCCCTCCTTCTTCTACTTTCACACGATTACAGCATCAACTTTGAGACACGCTGTACCGTTAGTCTAAAGGAAATTATGTGGTTTTTAAATTTTCAGTTATAATAAGGGATTCTAAAATAATTAGGGATTCTAAAATCTTACCTTATTAGAATGAATATGTGCAATAATTTTACTTTCGTCAAATTTCAATGTGGCCTTCCGATGAAATGGTTTCCTCTTTCAATGTATAATAGGCATTCGAACAATACATAAACTTACGATAAATCATGAACTATTATCTGTAAGATTTCATTGAAATTAAAGTACATTATCATTGTCTTTGTAATAAGTTTCTCTTCGTTATAAGTTTCTAATTTTATATGTGATATTTTCTGGTAAACTTTTCGTTTAGGTACGTAGATGTTGTGGAATGTTGCAAGATCACAATTTATCTTTGAAAGATATTCTTTACAAGAAAAAATAACAAAATACACAGAACCATTTCCTTCCACAGCCCTACAATTATTAAATAAAATCTATGTCTTATCCACGTACTATTACCCTTAGTGCTCTCATACAAAAATGTTTTACGTCAATCAGGAAAATTGTCACAAATATAGTCGACATTACAATAGTCATCACATTTATCGGTTATAAAAATCATGGAATTCATCAAAATAATCGTCTGGTACAAACTATCGGAATAGAAGATAAGAAAACAATATAGTTCAGCATGGAAGAAAATATATCATTATATACATGTATAGAATTTAAGATAGAAAATAACATTTAATTCTAGATTTACATCGAATTCTTAACTACTTTTCAAAGCTTTATTTTATTAAGACGTGTCTAATTTTTTTTTTCTAAATTGTTAATGATTTCGATATTCCAATAATATATTGGAATCGTGTCTATTACTATAACCAAATTTAATAATAAAATGTACCACAATTACAGGCAACGTGCTTTCGTAATTTGTCACAAATACTTTATCAAATATTACGAAGACAAAATAAAATGACAAATAATGTATCATATTTGTATGATGTAATTCATGTATCAAGATAAGGTTATAAAAATAGTTTAAGAATACTTGATTCTACATTTTGTTTTCTCATAATTGCTGTATTGCTATGATTAAATACACGTCCATGTCACATTGTTGTTTCTTGAACACAGCCGTGCATACATTCAATTCATATGCATAACCTCGACCAGTGGCGTCACTCTAAAATCTTGAATGAGGGCGGGGGTGTGGGACTTAATTGTATGATATTTACCTGAAAATTCGTCTACAAGCAACTAAACAAGGGTTTAAGATAAAAAGATTTCCCCAAAAACAATTTCGGATGCGCCGACGAAGAAATATTGAGCGGGAAGTGTGTGTCCCACGCCCTTAGAGACGCCCCTGATCTCATTTTGATCCCTTGTCTCCTACAATCTCTTGATCCAAAGGGTCTGACAGAGGAGCTTCTCTAGTCTCGTGAGAAAAAGGGTAGATAACAAACAAAGAATCGACTCACCTCTATTTCCTTATCAAACCGTTTAGTTTGAAATTAAACGTGTTAAACGTAGATAAATCAGGGACGTCACAAGAATAATAATGTTTAATAGGAATGACTTGTTGGGTAATATTTTCAGACAAGATTCGAAAAAAGAGTCCTAATTGATATTCCATTTGCCAACAAAAATTACGGATTACGGAGAGAACGAATATGACCCCATAGAGTACAATACCGTTTTACAAAATAAAAAAAAAAATATTATAATTTCATACTTTAATGAGGGGAAGAGGGCAGAAAGTTTTATTTAGACGGATCAATAATTATGTCAGAAAACACAAAACAATTCTTTATGTACTACATATGCCATTCTAGAACGACTTGTGATACCCAGTGCTATTAACCTGTAGACTACTGAATTCTCACATTGCCATAGGTTTAACACAGGGACTACCCGGTTCCTGTAAGTAGTGGCTTAATAATTCAAGGTGCTGTTGCATAAGACGTTGTGGAATGACAGGATCAATGGGTAAAAAAAAATTGTTTTTATTTTCCCCTCAAAAATTGGCAAATTCTTCACCTAAAACCCCTACTAAATTCATAAATATTGTTTGAACTGTCATGATATTTTCTAAAGAAAAAATAATGTATACCCTTCAAGTTAACCACGTGTAAACAATAGTGATAATTATACGGAATTTAACTTTCTGTTTAATATCATCTGCGAAAGTGTACAATTTTAACATCTATTACGTCGTAATTAGTTATATTAGCATATCTGGTTTTTAAATGCTTCAATAATCATGTTCTAATATTGAGTCCAAGGACAGAAGATACGTGGCAACTTGAATAACTTATGGAACATTTGGCTAAGGACATATGCAATATGGGCATTTTGACAGCCATCGTAGGCCCGTATTATACTGAATAAGTTTAATCCGACCCAGTTTTAGACTAGGACTATGAAGTCTTTGTTTTACAGGGCGAAAACGCAAAGCTTGGCCAATTCATTAAAAACTAGAATAACACCAAGCTTAAAGGTATTATTTAACTTCTAGAATTAAATTTTGGAAAATTATTTAAAAGGTAATGAGAAGCAAGTCACATACATCTAGGGAAAATTATAAGACCATGAAAAGTTACTGATAATTTCATTTTTGCGGTAAAAAGGAAATAAAATGCCATAATAACAAGAAGCATTTGCTTTTGTATGTTATTTATTGAAGGAAGTCCAATGAAAAGCAATCGTGTGTTAACAGTTGCATGCGTAAAATAATACCCTGATAAAAAGTGCTTGGGTCTAATATTTATTTTTCCGGGGGTGTAGTTGGTGACAAGTGTATGGAAAGCAACAAGCATGACAAGGGTATGAGATTCCTTTTAAATTCTCTTCTAGTTATATATGACGTCTACTGATCTTACGGTTATTCCTACCGCGGCACGAATAATAATCCTTGTGATTCGTTATTTCATTGAGCATTCATTGTTTTCCCTTTATGAAATGTCGATCAAGTTTCTTTGAAATTTCCCTTATCTTCTACGTCAGCCCAGTTTGATCAACATCTTATCTTCTTGCATGGTCATTTCTAAATGATAAATATGTAGTTCCATTAAACAAAGTGTGGGATTGAACTAATGAGTAGAATACGGCTCATAGAATATAAACTGTCCACTCTTTGAGAGGAAGGGCTAATTAGCAGGCTCCACAAGACACATCCGATATTTTCTCAAATAAATACTTATAAATATCTTTGAATTAAAATGCATATAAGGCTAAAATAACACATTTCCCATTGAACTACATACATTATTCATACATTTTTGTATTGACCGCAGTGCAAAATGATAAACACTGCTCTTTGAGAAACTTAACTGTAATTATTCTAAACAATCGTAACTATATGTACATGTATGAAAATGTATATATTTGTTCATGAAAAATCGATATAAGGTCACTTTGTGAACCATTCTTCTAAGTTCCCTAATACATTTGCATACTATGGTAAATTTGATTAAGTTACTTTTTTAAAAGGCTTGTAGGCTTAGCATATCTACTCTCTGCTACATTGCTCATATTAGTACATTAAACGCTGAATGCGCTTGAGTGCAAGCATTTTGTTCATAATCGTGGGCGTACAATTCCCTTTATTTCTGCCATTTCATCGTAATCACCTTCAAGGGCGTTTTGTAAGAAATGGAGCTTGACAACAATCACGTAATCACGATGTTCTGATGAAGATGTACTCGGTGCATAACTCAAATTCAGCCTTCTTATCCCGAGATGGCTTCTCTTGCCATAATAATTCCATTTAGGGTGCGTTTATAGCTCAATTACGAAGTCAGGATCAGCGTTTTGAAACACAGTTATGGGCACTGTTTCACGGTACCCTGTTTATAGTGCTTCTCTCCTGGGTTCTGCTCCTTGTTTCGCACACCGCACTAACGGGTTCTGAAGCTCCGGACACATTTTTAACTAGACGCGTATCAAAACGCCGATTCTGGCCTTTAAAAGGGAGCTATAAACGCATCCTTAGATGAACACATTCAGAAAAACAATCTTGAGTTCTGGTGATAACATAAAACTACATTGTATGCCCTGTTGATATTTTTGGGGCATTTCGAAATGAAAGTTCTTGAAATGTTCTTGAGCTTTCGCTCTGGACTTACGCTGAATGTTACGCTTAATGTTAAAAACACGAGCGGTTTTGGTAGGGAATGTCTATTAGAGGAATAATAAGCAGCAAAGAAAGAGCTGGTATTCCTGACCCATTTGCTCTATCTTCATATGCAAATAAGATCATTGTGCTTGTTGGTGAATGTAATATCTAGCACATTTCCGTCAGTTTGTTGATATATTGCTAGTACAAACAACCCATCGACTGTATGATAGATTTTTTTTTTAAAGAATCAATTTCAAGCCAGTTTCTCTGAAAATGCACTTCCAGAACCAGAACCCAAGATTATAGCTCTAAGGTCTTTGCCATAAAATAATATCTCTCACATGTTTGATCAGTACTCTATATATAATGACACGAGGTGATTTTCTTGAAGGTATTGTAGAAAAAAAAGTGAATAGCAAAATATTTGGAATAAACATTTTGATCAAGTAGACAGTTTGTTCGATGGATGATTTTAATCTTCTTTCCTCTTTTTCATGATGTTTCGATTGATCCTAGTTTACTTTCATCAGAATGCTGTTCCTTCATGAGATCACCACTGTTCAGATTAAGGTGATGCTGTCAAGTTCAGCCGTACCATTATTCACTAACCCATCCGCAGTCTGGTAGAATATAAAATTCAACCCCAAATTTTCCTATTGTGCTCTCTTCAAGTTACTTTACTTGCTTCTCCTGTAACCGTGCATCAATCATTGTTCAAATATCCAGTGACTTCGTCGTTGAATTACATTTTTATCGTCTATTTGATTGTAATCAGCAAATGGTAATTGATCTCTCGTTCACAAAGAAAGTGTCACCACAAAGATCAACCAATTTACATTTTAGTGTCCTGCCTAATTCATCAGCTCCATTTACGCGATCACAATTTTGTTTTCTCTTCCATATGTTGCAGATTATATTTCTAGTAAATAAACCCACCATCCGAACATGCGCTTGTTGAATAAGTCACAAAGTTAGGTTGTGGAGACGCCATGACAACGGGCTTCAATATACTCTCTTACGTTTTCCTTTGGTAATGTCGATTACATTTGCATAGGCCATTAAGTCGATTGCTTTCCGTTACCATGGCTACAGGACCAGCGTCGTCCGTCCATGAGAGGGTTTGCTCTGTGGTAGGTGATGCAATCGCTTGATTGCTTTACATGTAATTTTACTGCTAAAGTTTCATGTGAGTGGAATGAATATGAATGTGATTTATCTGTCAGTGATGTCTACTGACTCTAAATTTCCCCCATCCACGCGCTGTATCCCATTGCGGCATCTGTAGAAATGAATTTAGACACTCATTGGTATTTTATCCTCGCTTGATGAAGGCAACTAATTTAGGTAATGAATTTGCTGCAATATATCTGTTTCTAAAGGCGATTGACATTTCTCAGTAATTGTCAATCGCGCCTATCTGTCTCTTGCAGTTTATTATTAAGCATAGCAAGACCCCCTACGCCCTGGCTTAGTCCTTGCCCAACACCATTCTTACTGGAGTGGTGTCGGTGCTGTGATGTCTCGTAGAGCTGCTTTTGCATAACGGCTAACGATACTTTATTTGCTGCCAAGAAGTCCTTCATGCTAATCATCTCATCAGACATCCTGCGACCGTCTGTCTCGCTATCATAATCAGTGACCTCCACATTACCCGGGCCGTTGTGTCGTTTGCCCGCAGAGTTCATTTGTCTTTGAAGATGACCAGGGGTGATTGCGTTCCGTCTCGGCCGCGGTCGCCTCCGAACGCAACAACGACAGTCTAGTTTCTTGATGGCCCAATTCAAGAACTGTTTAATGACAATAGACACTACGTTATAGAGAGAATAGATACAACACACTCCCGCTGTTAGGAAGATGAAATTACCAAAGCGATACAAGTACTGATGTTCGTACGTATAGTCCTGACTTGTCACATAATCCCCGAAACCAATTGTGCTGAAAGCGACAAAACAGAAATAGAAACTGTCAAGGTAGTTCCAGCCTTTCTCCACATGGGTATAGACCCAAGAGGCTGTGCACGCTATGACACTGGCTGATATCCCCAGGATGAGCAACACCCAATACACAGAAGGCTTCCAGTTCTCCAGGTCGTCATCTGACTGTTCCGAAGGCCGCCGCCCGCCATTTTTCGCCTGGCCATTCTGGTGCTGATCCTTGCCCCTCCTGCGTATCCTGAACTCATGGCCCTGTTTCATGACGTAGGCCAGGAGCGTGATAAGGCGCTCTAGGAATACGTTGAAGAAGAGGATACAGGCAGCACAGCCGGGTAACCCATATATGATCAGCATTACTCGACCCCATATGGTGGACGGAGAGGTCATACCAAAACCTGGTGGACAAAGACAAAAACAATCACAAATTAGTATGATAGCAAACTCATCTATACTTGTAGGCAAATACAAAATACAGGTTCTTTTCACCTTTATAATTCTTTAATCTACGGTAAGTTACCACCGCAAGACAGTCATGCATGTTGTTCTGAAGAATATTTCACTGAATCGGTACAGCTTCCATATATCTTCGTGCAACATGTATATTTATTCATGTTGAAATTCTCCTCCCTATCTCTCTTCCTCCTTCTGTATATCATTTCCCACCCCTTTTCAACATATTACGTAAATCTTTAAAATGTATCCAACACAAGTTCCTTCCTTTACTTGGTCTGAAAAGCCCCATCCCATGTATTATAACATGTTTTTTTTAAATTCTACTCATGATACTCCATAGGGAAAATAATAGCGAAAAAACTTTGTAAAATGAAGTTTAAAAAAATGATTGGAAGAAAGTAAACGTTACTATGAAATGGAAACAGTAAGGCAAAATAAACTGGGCACCGACCGATCGGGGGGGGGGGGGAGAAGGAGGGATAGGAACAATACATTTTTGATTTTGTTTGACAACAGATGAAGGATTTGGATAAATAAAATGAAAAACGAATTCAAGGAGCGAATTAACGTAGAATGACCCTGTTTCCACAATCAGTCACATTCTGTCTTTCTCTATCATCTTTTCCCTGGAGTGTTTTCAATAAGTATTTTACCTCTAAATATTCACAGCATTTCAAACTTTAATGATGAGGCGGCTTTATATTGGCATCGTGTGGGTTTAAACATCAACTAGTAAATGTGGGTTCAACCATGCATCCCGAATGAGATATGCCATGAAATATTCAGTTGTAGCTTTAATGTAACAGACAGGATGCTATACATAAAGTGAGAGGGAAGAGGAAGAGTGGTAAACAAGAGAAAAGGAGAGGGGTGAAAGAGTGGTGTATAAAATCTTAACTCATTATACGAATGCCTATAATTATGAGACAAAGCGGGCGAGTATGTTTCTCATAAATATTCGACAAGCCAATTAAAATGTAAATATATAGAGTGGTATGTATGCTTTAACTATGGATGACGTCCTATATTCATCCAATATGACATCTTGAGATGTACAAAGATGACGTAATCAAGTTCGCAAAAATATTCATTGTCAAACACAATCCATGAGCGAGAAACAGAACTCAATGTGACCGTTATGGATTACGTGCAAAAAATGAACCGACGTTGAGACGAAAAAGAGATATCGAGACTCCAAATTGAGGAGAGAGACACGCAAGAAAAAGGCGGTAAAATTAGACATCAGTCTCAATATTGGGGGCGGCAGGAGGGGGGGGGGGGGGGGGACGGGTTAAGTCACGATCTTGTCACCAGTATCGGCGTGATTCTAATATTCCCAATATTTCTATCTGACCGACCGCGCCGGCAAGTGGTGATAATAGAAAGAGGAGATATCGAAAGGGACATAAAGTTTACATCCACGCTCTCGAGATATAGACAAATCTTGGTCGGTAAATATGCACAGCGTTTATTGCCGAGCTGCCATCTCATGGTATGACGTCACATCTCATCCACTTGAGCTCTTGGCTGGCCGACTCTGCTCGAGATTTTTTCTCCCGTTGTATCTCTTTCTATTTATCCCCCCCCCCCCCCCTCCACTCTCTCTCTCTCTGTTTTTCCTTGTATCTGAATATTCATATTTTTCGTACCTTATATAAGAGTCATCGATATCCCTAGTTCATTTATACAAATAGTCCTACACCTCGTGTACCATTTTACATAATTTTGTTTAATTTCTATCTGTAAAATTTGTTTAACTGGATATTTCCTTCATACTTCATTTTCATTCTCACAAACGCACACGCACACCCCCCCCTCCCCGCCCCCCCCCACACACACAATTTTTCTCTCTCTCTCTCTTTCTCTCTCTCTCTTTCTCTCTCTCTCTCTCTTTCCTTATTCTGTCTGAGCCACTTTCCCTTTTTATCATTATTTTTTCTTCCTTTTACTCTTTACATGCATGGTTCGGGGTGAAAGGGAAACCGAATAGAAAAGTTTGGTCCATTATTTACTTCATTTATTTCAAACTGTTTATGCTTTTAAGTTTCATTTGACATGCACACAATTATGAATTCCCCTCGTATATGCTTGACTGTATCCCTATTCCTTCCCCTGCGAAACCTTTGTCTAGCGTCGTCGCTTCATCATCACTCCCCCAAATTACTTCGCCCCTAGCCCCATGCAGCCCCATCGATTCGTTCCCATCTCGCCCAGTTCGCCTCGGTGATTATCAACCTACACGACCCACTCAATCATTTTCCTAATGGTGTTTCTCCGCATATCCCATACAATAAATATATATAAATATATATGTATGCGCGTGCTGATGGCCACCGGCAAATAATTCATCTCGACTGCGCCACATTATCATAATAGATTACTAAAGCATGCTATACGAGCGTGAATAGAATAGAGTAGGGATATAGGATTACCATCGCCCTTGCACGTTGTAAAAGCGATGTATTCAAGGACACGTAAGATATAAAATTTACGTTTATTCAGTCATCAAAACTATAAAGAGGTATTCATTATGCTGGCTGCGTCCATTAGAGAGTGGAGCTCGGTCAAATGTTGTTCCATGTTTACGGAGCACCATTTGAAGCGCCTTCCTTTCTGCATACAAGACCTTTACCTTGACAGATATTCAAACCAATTCGAGGCCATGACGTAATTGCAGACGTTCCATTGTTGCAGAAATAACCCATAATAATTCTTGATCATATTATAATAATAAATGTGAATGTGTCATGGTATAGGCATTCAACATGAATCATTCTATGTAAGTGCAATGCTAATAAAGTTTGGTCACAACCGGTCGTGCACATCCTTGCGTATGGTTTGCGACGGCTTTTGCAAAAATCCTTGCGTCGCACGCACGAGTCTGCACGTCAACCCCCCCCCCCCCCCCCCCAAGCACGTAGGAGCACGCATGCCACGCAATGAGGCTGTTGGACATGTCCAACAGACTCTGCGTGTGGCTACGTGTTGTAATGAACGCATGTGATACCCGCAACCATCTTATTTCCTGCACGTGCTTCTTGCGACCATCGCACGGGCTCCTTGCGGAGGTCCCACCAAGCCCATGGCTCCATACGAAGCCATGACGCGCGTCGGTTAAACCCACCATTAATAACCCACCCACAAATAACATAATACTTGGTAGGCTCTTAGGCATCCTTAGGGATGGATATGCCAGAATAATTATTAATGTTATTATCATTTCTACATTACTACAGAAGACAGACATGACAAACTTATAGTCTTATCTGACATTGTGCTGGTGAACTTTGCACAAAGACTCTAACCATAAAGAACCACTTCCGTCAAGGCAACCAAATCTACCACATAAGCAATAAACAAAGTTCTCAGTTTTACTGTCAACACGTCACTTTTGTTACCACAAAATGTAATTGCAAATCTGTGGCTAATGGTGATCGGATGAGAGTTGATAGCTTGTGTTTGAGGCTCGTATAATGGATGCGATGTGTAACTGTTTTTTAATGCAATTTCTCATGGTGTATTGCCACGAGAAGGTTATCACCCTTTTCGTTTGTATCATGTAGAATGTATTACTGAAGAATCGATACTATTAAGTAACCTAGGAATCTGTGAGTTTTTTTCACCAAAATATATATCATAGTAATTATATTTATACACAAAATCATCAGAAGTTACTACTAAGACGTATACCGATTGCTAAAAACTTTACACTTTCTTTTTTATACAGATTATATCACTTGAGGAGAACAATGTCATCTAATTTTTTTCAGATTTTTCCCTCATGTTATTATCCTATATTTTCCATTCTTTTCGCCATGATCATTTATAAGGGATCACACTTTATGATATTAAAGGGATTTGGTAACCTTGTGGGGGCTTGATTTAATAAATTGTTGAATTTTGATATCTGTCTTGTATAATGATGTTCTGAAGGATAAACAAATAGCCAGGCATAGAAAGGTTTTTAAATATATAACGCTATTATTAAGGTATCTATGACTGAATACTCCCATTTACGAAAGCGTATGGCGATACGCTTTAGTCTAAGACTGAGTCTATGGGGGAAAATGAGTCTGGTACTTCCGGTCACTTGCATATATGATGATTTTGAAGAGCTCCCCCCCCCCCCCCCCTCCCCGCCCGGCTTTATTTTTACACATTACATATACTGATGGCATGTAAGGCCAGGCAGCTCAGATATTATCAAGCCTCTATAAAGAGTTACCAAATCAGTTTAACCTATAAAGATATTAATTGCTTTTGTCTCAAATAATGTTATCGTCTTGATTGTCGACATATTTTTTATCACTTTCGGGAGATGTGTTTATTACGTGTGTGTGCATGTGTGCGTGAAGAGTGACAGATAGAGAAAGAGAGAGAGGGAGAGAGAGAGAGAAAAGAGATATATAAACTGAAATAGAAATAATCGAGTCAGAGTAAAGATGCAAAGACTAGATGTTGACGGACTGGAAGTTCAAGAAACGTACTTATTTTTCATCGAGTCTTACACTGTCTTATTGATATATTACGCCCACCCCACATTATACAATTGACTGCGATCCGATTTTTTAAATAAATCGCAATAGCACTAGATATGGGCATTTCAACAAATAGAATCTACCTGATTCAGGTTCTGAACAATAATATGGATACTAAACATAGGGTTTGGGAGCGCTGTCAGCCTTATATACCCGGTGTAAGGACCAAATCAGTTTCAAATCGTATACAATCGTAGTACTGTTCTGACGTTATTACGACTCGGAGCCGATTTGGCGGACTAGAAAGCTCGCAATAGGCCGTATTTTCGATTTTACTTTATATATATGACTATTCAGAAGCTCATCCAAAAATATCGTACGTGTTTAAATGTTTATATCAAATGCTATTACATTTTCTTCCGAAATCGGATCGCAGACCGATCGTATTTATGAGAGAAATGGAAGGAAAGATAGTGTGTCATGTACATGCGTGTGTACCAACAGAGGTATACTTGTGTGACTAATTGGACAGTCAAACACAATAGATGCCTTTATTCCGTCAGGCTTGTGTGGCTTTTTTTGCTGCTTGTGTGGCTGTGTGAACAATAGAGAGAACAAAGGGAAAGACACACAAGTATACCTGCGTGAGTATGTGTGTATGTGTGCGTGTGTGTGTGTGAGAGAGAGAGAGAGAGAAAGAGAAGCAAATAGAGAAAATGGGAGACAAAGAAAGATATAACACAAAGAGAGAATCGGTGAGCAAAATGTGCGAGAGAGATTGGAGAAAAGCAGTGTGACATTATAATCAGCAATGTCGTTTTCATCATTTTTTGATAAAGATGGATGATTAGGGAGGGATAGAGTAAAACATTATGACATCATCATCATCATCATCACCACCACCACCACTACCATTATCTTCATAATCAACAACGTAAAGTGCAGACAGAATGGCCTATCATCTTGCTACACGTCTTCGTCAATTAATATTCTCATTTATCGCCAGCGTTCTTCTCACCTGTATATTAATCAGTCGCTTGGGAAGGAAACATACAAAGTGTTATTGACGATAAAGGGTCGCCGTGACGTGAGGCCTGCATCAGACACGGTTTGTTTATGACTTGCTTCGTCACAGCCATAAACCTAAGTTAACGAATTCACAACATTCAGCATGTGCAGTCTATTCACAATGCCGATTCATTATTCTAAAGAATCTAAATGAATTACTAATAATTATCATTTATTAGAAAATTTAAAAATGGAAGGATGAGCGATGAAGACATTATTTTCTATCATGTAAGTTAATATTTTCGAAGGGAAAGTGCTTGCGTGAATCCGACAGTTAAATCACAATTTGATCAAAGTATACCGACGTTTAAAATTTGCACATCAGGCCGTTCAGGATTTCGATCAGATATCAGATTAGCTGAAATGATAACAGTAATTAGGCTGCAGTTGCATCTCCATGCTTCATACCACTGTATATACCAGTGGTGAGTGTATTGGGATGGTTATCAGTACTATGGAAGAGCTGTCTATTTTTGGGCAGAAGTCGCAGAAGTCACAGGAAGCAAGCCGTAATTAGGAATAATGCAATTTATGAATAGCCCGACATCTTTATCATAACACTGTGAGTCGGGCAAAGACAAAATTATCAAATTGAATGGAATTAAACCAAAGTTCAAGATCCGCATGATCCGAGAGCGACTCAGTTGCTTAGTAAAAATGATCAGTGAGGTTTTTTTCCTATACCTGTTCGCAAAAAGGGTGGAAGATAATACATGATATCGGTATGACGAAGACAGCATGAATCAGTTGGTTGTGACGTAATCAAGATGTGATTGCAACGCTAACAGTGTGATACTCGAGTACCATCAATGAAAATGAAATTATAAGTATGTTGGACTAAGTGGAGGTGAAATTGATGATCATGATGCCTTATGTTCCAACCCCTTTTTTTTTAAATCTTTTCTATCCCTAAGTCGTGTCTACACCGATAACATTATGACAGTTACCTCATGACGTTATATTCATAGTCTCTACACAGCGACTTAAAGACGTTAAACAGTTGTGATCAGTTTATGCACTTTACATCGAAATACGGATGCAACTCGAATGCATAACTTCATTGCAAAATACCACTTGAAGGAGGGCAGTATGTAGTGTAGGAGTACAAAACAATGCAGCAATGGAAATGTTCTGCTTATGATGCCACAAAGTGGAAACCATTTTCTTGAACGCACGTCTACATCAAAATCTTCAATATCTTCGACGGCATATATTTCATTGATTTACTAGCTGATTGTTGTCCTTGTTTCAATTTACCAATTCGAACCAATGAATTAACAGAGGAGAGAATACTTCATTCCGTTTATTACAATAAGAAGCTAATAGAAATATATAATTTGTTCAAGATAGGCCTACATATTTCAGTTTTGAGTGAATCAGTCAAATAGGCCTGAATGTCTTCGTAACAAACCAAATGCAGATGTATGGCAAAGTGTTATTGCCTTGATGAAAGATCTCGCTATCATTTTCGTTACATCTTGGTCCCACTAATTCCCAGACACTAGAAGTTAAGAAAAACAAAATCAGTCTATACAGAATAAATATGTAATTTGGTGTTGCTTATCAGAGCTGTTCACAATTGAGGCTCAAAATACGGTGAAATTATTACTTCATTGAGAGACAGAGATTCATAAACAAAGGCAACCATTTCTCTATCACCCGAGAGCTAAACCGAACAGGCGATTCACATGAGACATTAAAGTTTTCACATAGCGAAAAATGGGGGCAAAACGTTTTGAGAGAGACAAAAAAAATGTGTCCGGCAACCCTGCAGACTCCAAGAATAGCTACGATTCCTTGAAATGACACTCATTGTAAGCATTATGGACAGCCGTGAACAGGCTCTCTAAGGGTACTCTTCAGAATTAAGGCAAATCACTCTTTCAAATTACAGATTCATCGAGCGAACCGTCTGGGAAAGTAGCTACACGTGCAAGGAATGTTCACCATGGTAAATTGACATTACTGAGAGCCAAATTACCAAACAGACAAAAAATCGTGACGTCATTATTTGCTAGAAGTACAGAAAACATGAGCATTAATAAGTGGAACTTATGAATTAAGGTCACGCTTGTTTCTGGCTATGTTGCATTTGACTAATCAACGTCCCGAGACTGACGTTGGTGTACACAGAATCGTGGTTGCGTGTGCGCTTGTGTGTGTGTGTCTGGTGACTTTTATATTTCTGTATTAATTCAATCAGGTTTTTATTTCTGAGGATTGCTGGGGCCCAAGAGTTGGCTGTGGTGATTCAAACCTCTACTATGCGCGTGAAGGCAGCGATGGCATTTCGGTTTGGAATGCTTCGGGAGCTCATCTTGAATTCACGTCGTGCATCAGTAATGAACCGCCTTCGAAAGTGTCAAAAGATGCTACATCACACTTGGGTTCTATCGTCTATTTATCGATTTCTCCATCCAAATGGACCCCTGACAAGTATAGAAAGTGGGATTTGTAAGCACAGAGCGTGTAGCCCACCACTGGAATGATGACAAGCAGCCAACAAACGACGTTTAATCAAATTTGAAGGTACGAAATTGCAGAGGATATACCCGTAATATCAGTATCCACTGCATCCTGTTTAAATGCGGATCTTGATTTGGGGGACGTTGATGGGTAACATGGTATGCTGGGCAAGGGAAGCGGCTACTGCGGTAGTCCATCTACCGATTATTTACCAAATCTCAAGCTTTCTCTGTTTTCTAATTTAGGGTAAGCCTATATGATGATCAGGTATCAGTTCAACATGACTGCGTTGCTGACTTTCAATCAGCAAACCTCACGAGGACGGAGCAACGTATGCTCTCGCCGTCGGGACTTTCAATAAACATTTCAGGCGAAAATCAACTTGGAAAGGTTTGACCGAAAATGAAAACGCGGGATGGGATCGCGGGCTCGATATCTTTTCCCTTCTGTAAATCCAACGGGATTGCTTGCTTGTGGGACTAGTGATTTAGCTGTAATAACAAGGCATGGGTTTGATGCCGGACTCCCGAGTACCCCGCTACTCAGTTGATTTCCCCCGATTCGATTAGCAATTATTACTAAGCGCACATTAAATTAGCAGCCAAATTAAATGTGATCAGTCAAGTCGACTGGGAATTCGTCTTCGGTGTTCGACGTATTACATTCTCGCTCGCCCGACAGAAATATAAAGGGTACGACGGAAAGAGGAGTGTGAGAGAGATAAAGAGAGAAAGAGAGAGAGAGAGAGAAAGAGGGAGACATTGGCTGGCATGTAATTTGCTTGCGACCTTTTTCATCAGTGACATGGAAGTATATTAAGTGTTTATCAGCTCCGGCGCATCTCCAAAAACATTACCAGCGGAGCGTGCCGCTTCCCCGTGACCGCCCGACATTTCGGCGCGAAATCCCAACATTTTGGATTAGGTTATCCATCCCAAAATAAAATGTTTTGGTTAATGAAATCCACTAATAATAATTTTTAAAAGCTGGCTCTCAATGAAATATGGTATCTGCATTCCTTTGATAGATATAATACATCTATCGAGCAACATCCGACCCCACCCCCATAATTCGTTTTCATTTTAACTCCGTTACGTTAGGTATAGGAGATACGTAATAAGCTTGTAGTGCCATTTTCGACATTCCATTTTCATTCCATTACATAACATACTGTATCTTAGTATCCGAATTACGTGTATTTTCATTTCATCTTGTCGACAATCTCAAAATGCTTCAAAAGGTGGAGAACTGGAGAAGGGATTTTAAACAAGGGATATAAAGAACATGCCACCAAAATTTCTGTAAGCCATGGAGTGGGTAAAATATACCCATCACATGAATGAATAACTAACAAAGCTACGTGTTCTGCATGCAGTATTGCACACGACCATCGCCCACGATTATGGAGTACATGTATATTCCCGCATGTTTAACAAACGTTTATTATTCCTAATCCATGTAAAAAAAAAACCGGTTGAGAACTGGTAAAGATGAAAAATAATTTGTGAGCTTTCTCATTCTTTTTATATCAATGTGGAAGAGTATCATAGTAGAAAATGTTCCCTGAAAAATGATTGCTCTCCAAATTCCTTGATATTTGAAATATGATTTAAAAAAAACACCTTAAAAGATTGGAACGAACCTTCATCCCACGTGTGTGTAGTCCCATATACCCTTTTCTGTGTTCAGTGAATGTGATTTTCTGCATATATCTTTTCACTTTGATTATTAAAAAAAACAAAACGTAAATCTCTAGAAAGCTTCTGTCATTTTGACGCTGCATGACCAGAACTCAAGTTTATCTTTAATCCTATCATAAACGCGACAGATACGAATAGTTCATTCTAAATACTGTAAGAACTAGGCAGACAACTTAGAATATGATATGAAATTATTTGGGATTTTATTTTAAAAAGAGACTTCGTATGAATGCAATATCCAATATCAGACGAGTCCTCAGTGAACGTATATAAGCACTCAACGGTGGACATGTAAAATGTCGAAAAAGTCAATTTTCCGAGCAATTCTCTTTTTCCTTGTCTTTCTTTCCTTTGTTCGTTGTTGCAGGGAAGATGCGTTCGATTATCTGAGGGCCAACTGAACGAGCTCTTCCTGTCCATGTCAGCCCGAGTGAGAGGGGAAGATCGTGTGACGCTATGACAACGGCGAGAGCTCTGGGCCATGTATCGATGGAATTTTATCAGTGAGATGGGTACGGTTAGAGGGGTGACACGGAGCGAAGGGAGTACTACTTGTCAGTGGAAAGTCACTTGGGAATAGAGGGGGTGGAATAGAAAGGAGAAGAAAGAACTAAAATACAGGTTAGCTAGAATACAACCACATAATCTCTTAAAATAATGCATCATTCTATTATTTGACGTTAACTAATGTACACCTATAACGTGACATATGCTTGAATTCTAGACTAGGAAAATACATCCCTCTGAGTTTTTTTCTACATTCATTAGGTGTCCTATATCACGTCACTTTTGTGCTAATGGAAAGAAGATGGATAATTTGTTCTCATTTTGTTCAATTTCACTTTATGCATATCATTTACCATATGAATTAATACCATAGATATGAAAATACATATGAGTTTCTTTCCTTAAAGGACGTATTATATTCAGCCCACTCTTTCTCTTATTTCTCACGAATAGCTTTCTTAATGTTGCTAAATGCATCATCCCGTCAAAGTTGATATTGTTCCAAGAAACAATTTCTTACTTGATGGCTGGGGCTCGGAGGAGCCTGAGTCGGCGAGCTGAAAGAGATAGGACAGTAGCCCAGTTTTTGGAGGGAGACTCCTGTCTCAAATTACCCCCCACTATGTTAAGAAAACACCACGCCAATGCAAGCTCATCATTTTTCGTGACTATCGCCCACCACCAGTGTTTCATTTTCGCCTCTTTCGATTTCCTATTTTATAACACCATGATGGATTTCAATAGAACACCTCCGTTCACGTTTGCTAAAGACAATTTCTTTGTTAAAGTAAGGTTATATGAATACAGTTTAATCTCTCGAGTCATGTAATTGCCATTAACGTATATCATAAAATATCAATCAATCACACTCAAACAAACCCTGCAAATGTAATAATCACATGCATCACAAGGTGTCTAAAGGGGCACATAGCTTCGACGAGGTGTTAAAGAAACGTTAAACACTAAATCCAATAAACTACTCCGCCAGTCACATGAACTTTATAAATGTGGATTTAGTATAGGCCTATTTGTTTAAAACAGAACAATTAGAACAAACCAAACAACTATTTTGATGATAAGAACCAATGTAGGCATCTTTAAGAAATAACATTTCTTATAAACATTTCATTTTCCGTTACATATGCCCATCATTTTGTGACCAAGCAACGGAGGTCGGCTTAACAAATGGCATGACATGTTCTTTCAGACATACTGTTTTTCAGAGGAACACAATAAATAAATACAAATAGAACAAATAAACTGCAAGTAGACTTGATAGAGTAACATGAAGGCAATATAATTAATAAGAGGCTGACATTTCAATTATAGCTGTGCGGCGGTTAGCCCTAATTCATCACTATCTTATTAACCATTCATGAAAGTTCGGCTTCGTCGCATCTTACCTCGAGCAAGAGCATCCATTATATATAGCTCATAAAATGTCCTCCACATCATTCATTTTAGATTCTGTATGAAATTATTTACATGTTTTATACCTGTGTGCCATTCGAATCCCCAAATCAATATAAATGGCATAAAATATTACAATGAACATTCTAAAATATTATTCATTTTTACACTCGGTGTAAAACAATATCAATGCGTTACATTTCTATCACTTCTACAAGCCACGTGTTACAACTAAAAAAGAAGGATAATGTTTTTAAAATGATGCCATTATAAATACAATAATATTGACTTTTGAATGATGCAACCAAAAAATAAAAAAATAGAATCAAATACATAAACATTTAGTGAGGTATATATGGGTCATCATCTCAACAGATTAACATGATTATTATATCCACCCAACAACCTTTATGAATTTCTAAACATCAATTTAGCACAGTTCATGGTTTTCATCCACAGTTTTTTGGTTAACACGCCACCCAAACAAAACAAACTACCAAACACTAGGTCATTCAATCTCTCTTATTCTATCCATAGCTCATCAATGATTTGGCTGGCAGAGAATATATATATATATATATAAAAAGGGAGGACAGCTCTGGGGAACTTTGATTGAGCTACGCAACGTTATTCTCGCAATTTCTTTCATATATATATATATATATCTTTCTCCCTCTCTTTCTCTCTCTCTCTCTCTCTCCTCCTCTCTTCTTTATATACATATCTTTCAGCTCGTATGCTATCAAGAAAATTACATTGGAGATCACCACACGAACTATGATGCGCATCAGTGTCCTTCAATGCATCCATCTAAATGTATATCGAATTTGATCAGAGATGATATAATGCTATTAAAACATGAATTGAATTAGTTAGCATGAAAAGTTGACCTCTTGTGAGGAATATATCCTAATGAAAAGCGTATAACTTTGCAGATGAAAAGAGCGAATGATTTTTTTTTTTTTACAGAAACGCAGATGGCAACTAATACCAACATGTCAAGACTGAGATCGTTGTATATATGAGCATGATACAGGGGTGTCGTGAGTCCCTTGGTAATTTGTGTTTTTCTGAGTGATGCAAAATGACTAAAATACAAGTCTAAATAACATTAATCATCAACGTTTTAATCTCCCTCTTTGCATGCACACATTATTTTCATTTCTCTATTGGCATTTTTATAAAGATTGAGAAAATTAACCAATGAAAAATTCTGCAAAAAAAGTAGCATCAAGTATTGGAAAAGGAAGTAATAGGATAATTAAACAGTTGATTCAATAAAAGGAAAAAATGTAATCATATTGATAATAAAACTTTAAAGTGTTTAGTTTAAATGGAAATCTAAATTCTCTTTTTATCCTCGTCTATATGTACATGTATTTCATTCCAATAATTATGATAAATGATCCCAGGATGTACATGTATTATTAATTGCATTCTATTCTCGTTTTCATTTCAACCTTGAATTTGACATAATGGGATTGCAAACCAATATAGGGCTATCGCATTAAAAATGCATCTACATTTTCTTCTTTTTTTCTAGACACGCCTTGAAACCGTCCCTGACGAAAACGAAAAAGATAATACAATAAGAAATAAATTGCAACATACGCATTATATTTCTATATGAAAAATTGCATTACGAATATTGTGAAGATCGGAATAGTATTTAATTGATTAAGTATGCAAGGTGTCATTCAAATGCATCCAACTATATGATTGCGGTTGGCAAATAATTGCCTATTAGTAATTACGAATTATGAAGGTAGATACTTTAGTTTGAGAACGTCATGATCTTTAGATTTGAATTTGGTTTCAGAGATCAAACGCGTTAACACTGTCAATCATTACATGACAGTACAGAAAATGCGCATCTCTTTGTTCTACTTTATTCCAAATTTTGCCTTGCACATGAAAATAGTACATTTCCCTCGTTATAGTATCATGTAAATCAGAGTCTATCAAGAATTCGTAAAAGCTGCATGTACATTGTATGTACAAAAAAAAGATGAACGAAAAAGGCCAATATACATGGCGCCATTGCAAACTGTTGTGTGTGATATTGTGAGAGAAATGGAGATCAAAAATTAAGAGAAACAGGAGAAGAAAAAAATAGAGAAAAAAGTGAAATGTCAATTCATGCAGACGTCCAGATTCGTGCATTGTCCTTACTTTTGGAAATCAGGCATCGTGTAGAAAAAAAAGCTTCCGTTGCCATGGTAGCTGTGTGCGAAAAGAGCTTTTGAAAATAGGTAAGCATTCTCTGTGGAGAATAGCAAGTAATTTCTGCGGCAGGCAGACTTGTTAAGTGGCTAAAAAATTGGCGCTTTTATTTCTGTTGCATTGTGCATAAGCGACGAAGAAAAGGAGATAAGAGAAAGAGAGAGAGAATTGGCGAGATGGAGAGGGAAAGAGATGGGTGAGACGGCGAGAGAGAAAAGCAATGAGGAGAAGAACACAAAACGTATATCTTCCGCAACTCTCAAGGAAACATGGAATTGATTGATTTTGAATAGAAAGATCGTTCAATAACCCTTCATGCTGGCTTGATTTCGAGAGGTACTGTATTCAAAAAGGGGGAAAAAAAGGTTGCATGCGATACACAATGAACCACGCGATATAACAAATCAGCGGCTTTTTCTTACCCCCCCCCCCCCTCTCTCTCTCTCTCTCTCTCTCTTCATTCCATCAATCTCAATGATTTTTCTACATAGGTCACATCAGCAGATAAAATATCACTCTTTAATTGAACGAGAAAGTATTGAAATTTGCTGTTTTTTATAAACATTGAAATATGTGCCTTTGATTTTTTTTATGGTCATATTGAAAGATTAATTCCATTTAATATGCCCAAATTCTTTCAGCTCTATTCTACTGTCATCGGTTTGACAAGATTTTTTTTTTCTTGCAGATGGTTTTTAATATTCTAACGTACATTTTCAAGAGTGCTTAAATTTCTTGATCTGAAATGTCAAAATCAGTGACAAAAACTGACATTCGACTCTGTACGCATGTGCCATTGTCTGACATTAGGAATTTAGACCATCGCGAACTACTTTGAGCAGTTGAATTCCACCGAAATTATTGAATCCCTCAATTTTTTTTAAAGATATGTTTGAAGATCATACGTGCACTTCAGGCCAGAATGCATATACTATTGTCAGAAATTTAAAAAAAAATGCAATACCGTTATAATATCTTTCGCTAAGAATCAAAAACTGTTATACTGTTTTCAAGCTTCTGACTACCTATTAAAATCATATTTTGCTTATGGGAAATACCAAAATTAAAAGGACATAATGGGGAGCCTTGATACTGACTCTTACTAAAAGAACATTCACTCCAAATGTTTGTACAATATCAGACAAGAGTTACAACTGAGAGGAAAGTAAATCTATATTTATATGATTTGATAACGCGATGAAGTGTTCTTCTTTTTTTTTTTTTTTTTTTCTTTTTTTGGTTGGGTTTTTTTGCTTATTGCCTCATTTTGGAAGAAATACATAACAACTTCGCAATAGACACGTATCATGATTATTATCTTGGTATATAGTAATTAAAATATAAAGAGAAGTCTGCCAAATCTGTCGGTGGATGGGGGGTCTTCGAATTCACAATAATCCTAATGCAGGTTCATTTTATCTCTCTTTGAAACTACCAGACATCAGTATTGACAAAATTGTTATTGAAATACTAAATTTATCATAATTTTATGAATAATGCATGCTTAATGATTATTATGGAATCCGCTCTGCCTGCTGTGCAATAGTTGAAGAAAGCTAGGCTATACATAATGTACGAAAATGAATGTCTGTGCTCAGGTGGCCGATTGGTTAAGGTCTGAATTCTTTTATATATCCCTGCAGGCAAGTTTGACAAATATTAGATTTAATTAAATTGACCTGTATGGTCATGGGATGATTTAGTTTGGTAGCAGTCTGTTTTGGTGGTATTGTTATTGTTACAGTTTCTTGCGACTAAATGAGAGAAATAGAATGAACGAGCGTTTTAAAGTGTGGGCGTTTAATGATGGTATGTTGGAGCATATAGATGGAGCGGTCCATGAATATATACCTGAGAGATTGTAAATGAGAAAGAGAGGGAAAGGGAGAGAGACGAGATAGACGTAGAAAAGTGGGAAAGAGCGGAGAGGTGATAACTAGGGGTGGTGGGCGTTTCTTATGTTAAATTCAACAGAAAACAAAAACGAAACAAAGCACTAAAAAGGCTATAAAAGGATATCAGACAGACATGTCAGACAATGAGAAATTAGAAAATTACGGCAAGTCTCTTTTGGTAAAATCGTTATTGTTACAGTTTCTTGCGACTGAATGAGAGAGAGAAAGTGAATGAGCGTTTTAAACTGTGGGTGTTTAATGATGTCGGAGTAAATGGAATAGGACATATAAATGAGTGAGAGAGAGAGAGAGAGAGAGTCTGGGAAGAAGTAGAAAAAAATGGGAAAGAGCAAAGAGGTCGAAGAAACCCCTAAAGGACAGCACTGAAAAGACTAAATATGAGGACATGAGACGGGCAATTATAATAATGAGAAATCAAAAATATGCGGGAAGGATCAAATAATTTGAGATGGAATACATTGGTGATGATAAATTTGAACAAACTAAAAGATGTCAGGGAATATTGGAAAGATAAAAGCCATGAATAAAGAGGATAGAGTGAAAGCAGAGGGGTAGAGTAAGAGCGGAAGGGGTGATGTAGCTATTTTACACTGCATGGACAAAATTTCTTGACTAAGTACAATGTTATCAATCGAGACATTGTAAGGGTAAGTAAATAAAAAATGAATAGCAAACCAACGGACTAATTTAAAGGGGAGAATATTTCATTGTTTATAAAACATGACTAACAAACAATTGTAATCTTTTCATGGCGCCTCTTTGCGTTTCTGCTAAACGGGTTTCCCGATTTGAAGGCATGGCCATGAAAGAGCTTTGCACAAGCACTCTTACCTTCTCTACATCACTTGTCTGTTTTATATGGCCGTGTAGGACTCAGATATTACTTCGCCGTTATATACTTCTCAGCGTGGAATGTAAATAACACTTATTACCTGTCAAAAATGTTTCAATACCTAATAATATCTGTCGCTTCGGGTTGCGCTAAGAATAAAACACCCTAGAATGAAATCTCATAAAAGAGACCCGTCTTATGAAATGAAATGTCGAGGTAGAGGGCAATACATAGCTCAATCACACGCACCCTATCTTATAAAATATAGCGTCAGCATTTACCCAAGATAATCATATTAGTAAATCTGTGTTATTATAGGGGCTGTAGTTAAAGCAAAGCTACTATTTTATTTAATAAAGTTCATAACATTACGGACAATGGCAGCGATACCTATAATGATAATAATGATAAAAAAATGTTTATTATTTGACAAAAATGTCTTTTGGAATTTAAGCTGAATAATAGTTTCGAAGCGATATACATAAATTTTAATATCATCTCTTTTCGTGACCGGGGTCAAAGAGACAAATATGTCGGAGAAAAACTCTCAGTCGAGGCCTGGAAACCATATGATTTCGTTCTATTGATATCGATTTAAAGTAGAACACTCAAGAAAATCACAAATATTGCAATTAATGTATCACTAGAAATTGGGAAGCTTACAGATGGCAATCGTATAAGTTTTATGTCAACTGCGTATATGATGATTATAAAAACAACATAAATAAAAGCTCTTCTCAGCATGTGGAATATCCGAGGATTCGCCAGAAATATAGCGATGTTTTGATGTCGTCATACGAGGGATCGATCCTGCTTAAGCAGACGACGTCCTATAATGAATGAACGTAATTGCAATGCAATTATTTATCAAATTATAAAGAGTTTGGTACATTTAAACATGACCTTATTTCACACCATTCTAAAAGGGAAAGTGAACTGATTCTGATAACTAAAACCGTTTGATTGTAAATACACAGGAGAAGGGTCAATGATCAATGAAATAAACCCCATTTTCAAATTGAAAAGCCCTGCGAATAATAGCTGGATGGTATTCGTTCCCTCTTGAAACGCCGAACATGCCCTGGTGCAAGCAGCTGAAAATACAATGCCGTCTTATTTTGTTTACAAGTGACTGATTCCTTTATTTTTTTAACGCTGCATTTTTCATCAAAATAATACCATACACGAAGTTAAGAGTGAGGCAACAGACTAACATTAAGACTGACGCTAGTCAAGTAAGAGAAATAAGTGAAGAGGAGATGACAAAACAGGCACTGAAAAATGTGTATAATGTTATGGGACATCGTCTGCTTAGACAGGACTCGCCCCTCTTGTGTCGTCACACATCTCAGCAGCGTTCAAGGAGCTTTTCAGCTGCTATATCGGGGGCTGTATTTTACCGTTTTATAATTGATAATAATCATTAATTCAAATGTTTCCAAGCTTTAAATTTGGATAACCTTGTTTAATTTATGCCATCTATGCAATAATAACTATTAAGCCAATATTTAAAATCATTAGTGTTCTACTTTAAGGAATAAAATACTGAACCAAGTAGCCCATGAACCAAAAGTGTACAAGTTAACTTAATACTTAAATGCTATACTCTAAAATGCTAAGTTAGAGTAATAATTACATATCATCTTAAATTTTTGTTTTACTTTTGAGAACACATGCTAATAAATCGGTTTAAAAAAGGTCATGATATGCAATATTGTATGAGCGGTAACTATCTCATGGAGTTCCTGCGAAATTAATCATATAGCTTGATGGTAATATTTATGTGTGATTCGTACAGCATTAGAATTAAAATCTTATTACTCTCAATATTTAAAATATTTTTCCCTCTTCTGCAACGTTGATCACTTTTCCGAAAACTTCGAGAGATGTTTTTTTTTTCTTACATTCAAAGACATGCAAATTAAATTAATAAACAAATCAGCTACTTTCACAATCATGTTAAGAGTCAGAGAAGCACCTTTAACGCTGTTTAAATAAGTTGACTGATAAGTCCGAGATCCTTCTTATCCAACTAGACGGCGAAACATCAATAATGAAAAGATTTGCTACCAACTATACGGTAAACCATTTTGATATCTTCGTCTAACGCAAGCTGTTTTAAAGCTACCCGGCTAGTTTATTAGCTTATACCTTGGGTAGCATTATAACAATGAACAAGCTGAATTAGCAAAATGCTCACATCGCCGGGATCTATAGGAGCATTAGGGAAGTAAGCACAAATGGAAATAAGATGAAAACCATCGGAGATGAAAATAGCTCGTAGCAATCATACTATATTGGACTGCATCCCAGATTCTTTACATCTATCCGTCGAACGTCCCCCCCCCCCTTTCCCCACTCTCTATGCATCGTTGTATCTGTCTCACTCCCTCTTTCGTGGTTTCTATTTGGCTGTCAAGTCTCCCATCTATCTAAAGCCCACCGCACACTATACGATCAGTCTGCGATCCGATTCCAAAAGAAAAGGATTGTAATAGTATTAGAGTTAAACATTTAAACACAATCATGAAATATTTCTGATTGAGGTTCTGAAGAGTCAAATTGATAATAACATTAAAAAATACGGCCCATTGTGAGCTTTCTAGTCGGAGGAAAGCCAAATCGGCTCCGATTCGTAGTGACGTCAGAGCAGTCCTATAGGATTGTCTACGATTTTAAAGTGATTTGGATATTGATTCCGGGTAAAACGCTGATAGCGCACCAAAAGCCTATGTTTAGTACTCATATTATTGTTAATAACATGAATCATGTAGATTTTATTTGTTAAAATGCCTATATTTTATGCTATTGCGATTTATTTGCAAAATCGGATCACAGTCGATCGTATAGTATGCGGTGGGCTTTACCCTCCTTCAACCCCCCCCCCCCCTCTCTCTCTCTCTCTCTCGGCTCACCAAACCGGAATACGAAGGAGAGAAATAAAAACATCTCAAAAGAGATAGATAAAGGGAGAGAAATATGAGAAGATGGAAAGAGAGAGACGGGAAGATATGAAGAGCGGAAAAGAGAAAAGCGGGAAGAGGGAAAGAGAGAGAGAGAGAGAGGCAGACATACTGTTTGAGAGAGAGGGGGGGGGCACAGTGAGAGAGAAGGAAAGATGGATGGGGAAGGAGAAAGAGGGATGGAGAGACGTCATCACAATGATGCGTAAGGCAGTGAGAGCGCAAGAAGGGGGCCGGGATGAAAGGGGTATTAAATTCCTGATGCCGCAGGTGGAGAAATGTGAATGAAAGTAAGTGAAACGAACATGATCGATACGGAGAACGAGGGGAGGGAAACTGGGGGCCTCACACCCGGGAATGATGGGGGGAAATACGAAGAAGGGAAAGATGCCAGGATATATTATAATGGACGGGGATCATAACTGCAAGGTTCTCTCATGCAGTTTTCAAAGCACATGCATATTTGTTGAAAGCACAAAGGAAATGGTGATATATTTAGATGTAGAAAAAGAGAGGGCGTGAGAAAACATGAAGAATAAGCCAGAGCGAGAGAGAGAGAGAAGAAAATGAAAGAGAAAAGGAGAGTGAGAGAGAGAGAGAGAGAGGGGGAGCGACAGAGAGAGCGAGATAGAGAGAGAGAGAGAGAGAGGAGATAAAGAAAGGGACCGTATTCTTTGATACACAGACCCGTTAATTCCTCACCTATAAATTAATCCTTACTACTATACAATTGACATAATTAGGCATGTATCATCTAACACAACAACTATCAACTAAGGAAGTAATCATCTAAAGCTCGACGCCGAAACAGTGCTAGTCTACCCCCCCCCCCCCCCCCCCCCCCCCCGCATCTGCATGATCTCAGAGTCATTCTAAATGACCTCTTGAATTACCTAATCACGGACGACGTGCATGTCTCGGACAGACTTGTCCCTCGCAGCGTCGTAAAAAAACGACAAACACACCACACTCTCAACCAAGTTGTAAATGTCATGATCTTAGTACAACATTCTACACCGAGTATCTCTCTTTGACTCTCTCTCTCTTTCTCTCTCTCTCTCTCTCTTCACACATCAAGTGCATATAAGTGCTCCACTTTGGTTCACCATTAACATGTTTAACTACTATAGTAGTCGATGCAAGACGACACATTTTTCTTTTTCATACAGAACTTTCCAATGAAATAAAGATTATAAGAACATTATAAAAAAAATCATTGTGAGCTGACAGAGTAAAAAGTTCCTGCACAACTTGAGTCCATTTCTGCACAGGAGGGTCTGTTTGGTTGAATATAAAAATTATCGGAATTAGTTACTAAAACCTTAAAATTGGCATTATATTAGCAATGTAAAAAAAATCATATAAGGTACTGCATTATTATTATGCAAGACTTATTGATATAGTAAGTTTGTTGATATTTTCTCGACGATTAATAGACCGGGAAAGAAAACCATCAGTGTCGCCAATTTTACTATGAGGCTGAGAAAAGAAACAAATTTTACACGAAAATAAATGTATTCTGTAGTATGTAGATTGCAATACCCCACTGAGTGATGAGTGTTATCTACCAAACCCTTTTCACTTACATTTCAAATTATATATTTCTTCTGAACTAAAAATGATTGGATATATCGAAATCATGCTAGCAGCCCCCCCCCCCCCCCTTGCATTGCATATGATATGAAAGATCATAAATGCTTTAACATTTGTGATCTCAGGTACTGAAGTGATTAAAACTTGCTGCTGGTTATAATGGCGGCATCTAAATTCAGAATTTGCATAAATGATTTTTATGACATACCTTTGCAAACCTATGAAGCTGACAGACATTTTCAAAGAGAAATGCTAGTTGATTGATGGTATATATAGATAATCTTCACAGGCAACGGGAATCGAGGCTGCGGTTAAATGGCCGTTTAAACTTATAAAAAGGATATAAAAAGATCTTGTAATACATAATGATATTGATAATGGTACGACCATTATGATTATCAAGAAACGAGATTGACGCTTCCTCGTGATTACAAGTCATGTGCGCATTTAATTATTCAAAAGCAAGCAATGCACGCGTGTAGAACATTAGTCTCCGTTGAGTAGCATAATATTTGCCTTGCTTTCGTGGCGCCTCCAGACTCACGCCATTTCAAAATTCACAGAAATCATATCCATGCAATAAAAGACTATGTCTTTCTCCAGACTGGACGGTGTTATCATATCATCCGTCACCATTCGGGGGTTATTTTTTTTGCCAGCATCCAATAAACATCTATCAAATAATGTAATATTTCCCCGGCTTTCACAGCCAAGATATGAAAATGTTATCCCCGTCACTGTCCCATCACTGAATACACAGCCCCGGGGAAAACTCATTTCTCAGCCGGTGTAAGAGGAAACAATATTTCATAAGGGATAACAAAAGTTTTTTGTTGTTGTTGTTGGGAAAGGAGGGGAGGGGATTGGGGGGAGGGGGTACTGCAAATATTGATGCGTTCATAAGGCAGTGCAGGGAGAGCATATATTAATAGAAGAAAACCTAATACTGTTTAACCGTCTACAGTTGAATAACACGTAAGAAAAAAACAAAGGGTGATAAAAAAAATTTTTTAGAGAGGAGACAATTATAATGCGAACCCATTTAACATTTTCACGGTAATGGGTTCATGAAAATTACAAATGTGGGTGTGTTCTACAATATTGTATAATCTTTATCATGGGGACCTTCTTATTTTTTGTGTAAGTTACCATTTATACATCCGTTTTTATACCTCAGGTTAGCATGTGCTATGTTTTTAGTGTATATTTGGTATATTATCAAAGCTGTAATAGCGCAGTCAACTAAGAATATAATTTTCACATCAACTTTATCAAACCACTTATACCTCAAAACGCTTTGTTACTCAATCTTCTTATATATGAGGGAATTAAATTTTCGTAACAAAAATTCAGTAGGACAAATGAAATATCCCACTTAAATTCGTAATGAGATCAACGATTATTGTAAACGAATGTCGTGAATTTGGCAGCGAAATATTGCGAGGACGGCATATGCATAAATTCATGGTCATGCCTTTTGTGACTTGCAATATCGTCCACTATCAATCAATTTCTTTTCAAGTGTATTTCGTCGTCTCTCTTCCTTTCTGACAGGATGGTAATAATCCACTCGTCTATGTGATATTGCGTTTCAGAGTAGAGGGTATAAGGAGAAAAAGCGCGCGAAGGGAAAAGAATCAGAAACAAGAGACCTTAGCGCGGTTGCTAAGCAACTTAAGACGTAGACAACAAATCGGTGAGGAAAATCAGTTTGGATCTAACGCTTGGTGGTGATGAAAACATTGGATTACCTTATGAAATCTAGTCACGCGTATACGCGTACATTTCCTCCACTTTTGCATGTATTCCTCATTTCGTGTTTATGCGAATATTTTCACCTCGAATCGCCTCGAATCTTACACATCAGTACCTAGAGGGAAAACTGCTATTATAGAGTCATCGAGCCGTTAGCGACACAGACATCAGAATACATTAGAAGTAAATGTGTGCATGCATATTATTAAGATAAGAAGAGACATGAAAAAAGAGGGTCGTTCTTTTAGCAAATGTTGTAAAACGATGATTTTTTAGAAAAACAACTTTTTGCAAGAAATCAAGTGGAAGTCTTTTTATATTTAGCATGAGGATTTCAAAAATGTTGTAAAAAATTTTCACAGACATTATGAAGTAGGGAACGGAGGAAATATTTGTACACATGCATAAGCAATGAATATCATGGCATATTGATGACGGTCATGATAAAACATTTGGAAAGATGGAAATAAATATGTCTTTTATGTGTGCGTTTGTACAACAAAAAACAAAGACAAAACCAAATAACATAAATTGTTGTTTCATTGAATGTTGAATGAATTTGGTAAAATATATCATTAATAGTAGTATACCCAAAATATAATTTTCTGCTGTACCTGATTGTCATGCAATTATATAAAACAAAATTATCACTAGATCTATGAAAATAGATCATTATTTGTATAATAATAATAATAGGTGTGTAATCCCACACATCTTATACATGACATAGCAGCCACATGTTCCAGAAGTATTTCTACCATAATCCAACATCTTCAAATGCATTTCTGATTCGACCTTGACCAACAGAAGCAGATGTACACATGTATACATTCCAAGAATAATTACAAGGAACTCTACAAGCAAAACCCTCTCAACAGTTATTCCTCCATGCATTTTCAATATTTCCCAGTGTCATAGCAATACGTTGATACGTTTTGAACTGGTTAAGTCAAATTCTAATCAGGTTTTAATCAAGTAGATATGTCGTGGTCTGCCGTTATACAGTTCCCGAGATCAACTGGTGCATGTTCAAATCCTAATCATGAAATAATGTCTTTTGGTAAGACAATAATCTGCTAAAAAAAGATCAACACCTTTAATCTGTCCTGCAGGTTGATAAACCCAACTTGGTCCAGGGGCTGGGTGTAACAACATAGGGAACTATCGTTTGTCATTCTGGCGGCACATAATCATTGACATGCAGGTATTGTGGTTTGAACACTTGATTAAAGATGCGTGCGAAGGATATGGGTTCATTCCCCGACACGCACTTACAGGTATGTAATCAAGCATGTCAAGCCAGGGATTTGTCTACACTGCATGTCTATACACCCAAGATATTACCATCATTTTACAAGAAGGGTCCTCTGCCAATACGTAAATGTACTCTTGTAGCTATTGTTAATATCATTATTAAATGTTTATAGATCATGGGGGGGGGGGGCTGGTTTTCTCCCTCCGAAAATGATTTCGGATTTAGCTGTACAGGTATTCTATTCAATATATGCCCCCCTCCCCCCTTACCACATTCCTGACTATATATCAAAGTCACTGCATTATTGTCATGTTTGCAATGCTCATCTGTAGCCATTTGATTCAAGTGAGATTAATAAAGGTTCCACCTTTCTTTATTTAGACAAAGCCCTGTTTGAAAATAAACTCAAGGGTGAAGCCGAGGTTTTTAACATATGACTACACTTGGCTCATATATCTACTCCTATATATCCACTTCACTCCTCTTCAAGTCAAAGTCAATGAATCATCGTGAATTATTAACATGCAGCATATGTCTATGCATATTTTAAACAAATATGTCTCGGGTTTAAATAAATACAACGAACATTCGAAACTTCTGATTAATGCTAGAGCAAGAGCGTCATGGTAATCTCTATATAAACGAAAACCCTTGAAATCTTCGAATAAACATATACCCTTTTCTTCAGGATGAGGGACGTTCTTTTTTGCACATAAAAGCGCGTCACCAAGACACCAGCACGCTCTCATAAGCCTTTGTACTAACGGCTCACATGACAAGAAGTGTCACGTTCGCGTTCCAAGTCAGATGTTCCTTAAAAATGAAGTTGATTTCTGGTCATGTAATATTGCATTGTGAAAGAAAATAACTGTAAACCATTCCAAGTAGTTTCTTGTGTTGTAAAAGGAAACAATAGTGTGTTATGTGGTTCTGGGACGGTCAGAATAACGGTAAATTTACTAAATCTTGAAGAAGAAAAAAAAATTCGAATATTGAAACGTACTGGACACCGAAAGGGGTACAAGGGACTAGGCTACACAAAAACGTGGCAGGGGTTACTTTTAGTAATGGTTGAAATATGAAATCAAATAAAGAGCAAACATTTTCGTGTGAAATTTGATATGATAACCCTTCGACAAGGAGATGGAAAAATGAGAAAGCTCACAAACTATTTTTCGCCTTCGCCAGAACAAAACTTTCTCTTTAACATGCTGACTTTGAGATTTACCCGCCGTTCTCGTGACTAACACCTTCCCAGCACGTATGATATTGAATATCATACGGTACCCATAATGTCAGGCTCTTGAGAACTGAATATAAGACGGAATCCATGCAGCTTCCTTTATGTTTTAGCTGAAAGCTTTTACGGATTGTCTGGTTGTCGTAAGACGGGTTGCCGGCGGATAAAGGGCGGAGGGATGGAAGGGGGATGTCTGATATTAGTTCGTGCTACACCATGTGTGAAATCTACGGTAGATGTGGACTTGAGATTGATGTTTGAGGGAAAGCAAATTATTGCACCCCGTTCGATATAATGTATCGTATCTCTAACCCTACTAGTTTATTTAAATCCATTATAAGTCTGAGGGTGGGGGGGGGGTGGGGTGGGGACTGGAGGACTGGCTCTGTTATTTTAATCATATACCTTAGTGTATCTGTGTGTCTATATTCTATTAATTCTCTTTTGCTTCACTTTGTTGCATTTCGATGTTCCCCCTTTTCTTCATTAGAGATTTTCCCCTTTCCTTCTTTAATTATTACATGATACCGCTCAAAAGAAAAAAAATATAGGTTATAACTAGTACTCTTCATAATGTATCAATTGTATATGGTGTCCTTGTAAACGTGTTAAACATGCTTCTAAGGATAACAAATAGGAATCAGTCAGACTGATCAATTTTTCTCTCTCAATCTCTATCTATCTCTCACCAACCATTATTTCTCCGTTTCTATCTTGTTCTACAGAAAAATTGTTTTCTTTTTCTTCTTTCCAGCTTCTGTAATATCGGGAGTCAGACCATGCTTTTAAACACGTGAGGATTGATTTCAATTTTCAATAAGCTATTGCTTGAAGGTGCCAAATTGAGATTTACGATTCCAAGTCTATTATCATGATTATTAAAACTGATATGTTCACTGGAGAGAGTATAAACAGGTTAAATTTTGATAATATTTAGCCAAAGTTTTTCTTTTCTTACCAGAAATAAATGACACCGTTCTTAAACTAAGTCTAGACTTGAAAAATGGCTGCAGAGATTCGGCAAACAGCGTTCATTTTGTTTCGTGTCAATCACATAGAGGCTGTATAGTCCCAGTGTTTGTATGCAAACAGCCTAATCACTTCTCCTATAATTGAAAAATTATTCCACCGTCAGCTGGTGATTAATCAAACGCAGGCCCTTTTACGGAGGCCTTCACATTTCTTTTTCTTTTTCTGCTTATAACACATCGGGCTGTTTGGACTGCCATTAGATTTTGTTTGCGCAACGGAGAGATGGAATTGACGGGAGTATTTCCGTTGAATATAGAGTATGTTTGTTAACACTTAATATGCACAAAATACCTCGCTCAAACTTAAGGTCTTGCAGTGGGAATGTGTGTACTAATTGCATTCGTCCCTTTTGAGCCTCCTATACCTCTCCTATCTCTCTCTGTCTCCCGTTCTCTCTCTCTCTCTCTGTCTCTCTCACTCTCTATCCATCTATTTCCCTCTCTGTTTCTTTACCCTGTTGTCTCTCGTTATATGTTTGCCTGTCTCTGTCTCTCTCTTTATCTCTATCTCATTACTGCTTCTTACTGCATACAAACCTATTCTCTCCTCTCTTGATCTCTATCTCATTATTGCCCTACTCTGCATACAAATTGATACAAATTTGCTCCCTCTCTCTCTCTCTCTCTCTCTCTCTATTGCTCTTTTGGTACGTCATCCTTTTATAGCCCTCTTCCGCACTTAGATATAGAAACAAATTTGATCTCTCTTTCTCTCTACCGCTTTTCCCTGCCTTTAAAAACTCGAGTTGAATAGATTGCAAACATTCACATTGTGACAGAGGCCTTGGCATATACCAAGTAGAAGTTTGCATTTCACAGACATTAACCGTTCGGTACTCCCTGGTAAATACAAATAATTTGGTATTTTATCTTCTCTCTCTCTTCTCTCTCTCTCTCTCTCTCTACCTCATAAAATGAGGCAGCGGCTAATTGCTTCACAACAATAAGATGTAAGATGGTTGTGTTCGTAATGAATTTTCTGAAAAAAGATCATTCTCTGCCTTTTTTCTTACAATCAATGTTAGTGCATCATACTTGATTATCAAATGAATTTGGACAAAAATATTTTTGTGGAAATAAAATAATTCTAAACCTTTCAGAATATGTATTATTTCCTAAAATCTTAATGATATGTTTGATGTAAATCAAACCTTAAAAACAGATTCTACAAGTGACTGGAAACGTTTTCAGAAAAGTTTGCTCTAGAATTAAAAAATTACAAAAATGTGGCCGATGTGGATAGCACTTTCTTTCATCATCAACAAAGCGAAGCTTCTGCCTGCTAAAAATAAACCAACAACAATAATTGTATACGTTAACAACACCATTTGACACAATGGGACAACCGCTTTATTCGTCTGTCTGGTTCATTTATTTATAGCCCTTCACTTCCTATTTTAAGGGCGAAAATGAGTCACCGATTCATTTTACATTCAGCGTCTTTTATGAATGACATGGACTGAGTCACCAAGAACAGAGCGCTGCATTTGTAAAGCACATTTGGGCTGATTTAGGTCCAAAAGGATTAGAATAGCTCGGAAAAAATGGTATGACGCAGGCAGCTTAGATTATTTCGACAAATCAGGAGGGGAAAAATGTCAAGAAGGTTGCGAAGAGATTCGGGAGTGAAAACGGAGTGTGTCTGTGTGTGCGTGTGTGTGTGTGGGGGGGGGGGGTGGAATCATAACTCCATAATGAATGATCATGTCCACAACACTGATCCATTTATTGTCAGAATATGTCACAAAGTGGTTACAAGAAAGTGTACCACATAATGGAAACATCATACAGAAAAATATCGGATAAAATGTCAAAAGAAGGCAATTATCCAGCAGTAAAACAGTTAGTAAAAGATCAAATATATATAATTTAGGAACTGGAATAACGGACTCATAATGGATGAATGAAAGAGAGAAGGGCAGCGAGAAAATAGACGATAGACAGATAAATTGAGAGATGGAGGAAGGGGGGGGATGAGTTGCTAGCATTACCGTCTATCAAGAAAACATTCGACATTTAGCTTCTCCGTTTTTCCTCTAACAAAGTGGATTTACTCATTTATTTCAGGCCGCTATACGCTGCAAGGATTCGTTCTCATTCATAATTCAAAACGCGTATTCTCAATTTCTGACGAAGGAAGTCAATGAAATATCGGTAGACGAGTGTGCAATGTCATCCCATTTCCCTACTTATTTCTTCAATTGGGATTCTCTATGATACTCTTTTGGCAGTATGATTGATGATATGCCAGCCATCTATTTTGTAGGTGCTGAATTGAAGGCGTATTACTGTGTCTCTTGGTGTTCTAGCTTGTTCCTGAACACCCAAACACAAAAATTATGCAGTGACACAAGCGGTATATAATTCCGAAGGATCGTTTTTTCCAAAGGTTCATATTTCCGAAGGTTCGTTACTCCAACCATGCCGACAGTTCGTAATTCTGAAAGTGAAATAGGGTTCATAATTCTGAAAATTAAAAAAAAGGGTTCATGTTTCCGAAGGTTCGTAATGCCGAAGCGCTATGTAGGGCTCTATTGCATTTTCTGAATTGGGAACGTTCGGAATTATGAACCCTTTTTCATTTTTGGAATTATGATACCTCTGCTATCGGAAATTTGTGATTCTGAATTATGAACCTTATAAAAACGATTATCCCCGAGTTTGACACTTAATTGGCGCTCTTTTGATTTGATTGCAATAAGATAAAAAATCTAAAATATCTGCACAGTTACATTCATATTTTGTTCTTCACTTTACTACTACATCATGATGATGAATCTTCTACTTACGATGAAAAAAACCCCAGCAATTCATGCAGAAGTTAATCATTAGAGGCTTTTACATTAACTGAACATTAACAAAAACAAAATTCTGGATAGAGTTTCATTTTATAATGTATCTTATGTTTAGATGCGCCCAATCGGCTGCATATAATATATCTTTTTACAACTGGGTGGCGAATGACGTATACATACATATACCATCATAATAATATTAGCCGAATAGCAATGGATTATCATCCCTTCCCATGTATTGTCTTTACTACAGTTCATGTATGTATGGTGCATTTTTATCGCTTTACTGGCGGTGCGTAGAACATATTTCTTTCCATTTTGCCTCCAAATGGTTGCCCGTTCGAGGTGAACGCTCACGAGCCGCGAAAGAGAACAGCATAGTGACGGCTGTTGCACGCACGGTCGCTCATCGCATTTGACTGAAAGCCGCGTATGATAACGGAAAAGAGGGCCGAAGAATACCGCCAGTCGTGAACGAAGAAAAAAAAAAGGTTGTTCAAAAGTCATCCCAAAACAAGCGATGATGTGGAATACGTATAACATAAATGATATAGAGTGTTAAGGGGTTAGGCCTATGTTTATAGATCATGACGAAGCCTTATGCTATGAGAATTATCAAAAAGAGCGTAGTTATAATATAATTATAATAACAATAATATTCTGGACTTGTTATAGCGCCTAATACATCTACGATGTATAAGCGCTTCACAGACATTTTACTTTTATTTCACTTTACTTGATCGTGGTAAGTTGTACAAAACTTTCTGGGGAGGGTCTGGTCGTCGATTACTTAATTTTCGATCTTTCTGCATGTGAAACAAGAGACGAAAGTTGTCGAACATCGACTGGCCTGTCCTTTGGGCTTGAAGACTTCGTACTTGTCAATGACAGGATTGTTTTCTACAGTAGATGTGAACATATGGGAAGTTAAAGACACACCATGAAATGAATTGTTATCCACCTTCGCTAGATTCAAACCCATACGTTTAGCCACCTTATCGCAAATCTATAACTCTTTCTTAAATCTCTTTATTGTCTTCCTGGGTCTCGTCTGATAATGAGTTGCGATTGATTGCAACTTAACTCTTTTGATACAATTGACCACCACATTTTGTGGTTTGGCTCAATAATTTTCGATTAAGAGATCTAAATAGTATACCAGATACATGAGTAGAAAGAGAACTAATTTCATTAGTGGCATTTCTGTGGCATTACCATACTGCGTTTGATGCAAGGAATTTTAAAAGGTAGAATAAGCTTGAAAATCCTTAAATTGGCTACACCTTGAGAGATTCAAAATCATTGTGTCTTTATATCGAAATTGGCCATGTTTCCAACTTATTGAGAAAGTCTCTAACCATTTGTATTGTTTTCAAAGACATTTTATTAGAACCATACAGCACTAAAAGAAAAATATTTTTGTTATACCAATTTGAAGAACAAAGTGTAATCAATTTAGCTTTTGAATAATTCCTGTCATGAAGGGTTTATTTGAATTGACCAATCGCAACCCTGTACATAAGCGATAGGAGACTACAAATCTGCGATTAGTTGGATGACTTGCGATTGATTGGGATCAATCACAACCCTTTATAAGACTGGGCCCTGTTTTCTACCTCCACATTGCTAACGCGTACTTTAATATTCATGTTTTACTTGATCATGAATAATTATTTTGATTGATTGAGAACTTAAAGACCTTAGCCTGACCGAATTTTGAAATATACACTTTATTCATCCACGGGGAGCTATATATTTTCTGAACAAATTGAAACCAACTTCATGAGATTCCGTTTCCTGTGAAATGAGTAACAGCGTCCCGAATGTTGAGCCCCGGTGGTTTTTCTGACGAGGGCCCCGTCTCTGAGGAACGCTACTTTGCAGGGGGTGAAAATTTGATGACGACATAACGTGTAGACGCACTCAGAGCTGTATACATGACATGTCGTCACACGTCTAGCGACCCCCTGCAGTTTCCTCTCTTGTTACGCAATAGGGAGGGGGCGGACCAAAAAAAATTATCTTTTTTATTTTTTATGGATAAACGGAGACGAAAATTTATGAATACCCAGGGTAATTATATTCTTTGTTTACTAAGCTTTACGTCAATATATGGTTGTTTTGGGTCAGGCTGAGGTCTTTAAGACAGTTAGGGTGATTTATAAGTGTAATCTATATAGGAGACAGGCTTTCCTGTAATAGCTGTGTATCTAATTCTCCAAAAGGCAGCACGATTAGAACAACGTGTGACAGTACAGAGCCTCCCCCCCCCAAAAAAAAAAAAAGTTTACAGTCGGACAAAAGTCTCCCAAATAAATATTACAAAATATTCGTAGGAAATTTTTAAACCGGTGGATAGCTTTCGGTTCTCTTCTATCAAAGTGACAACAAAAAGCTGGCGATATTTTAAACTTGAGTAAGCAAAAGCAACTTTTGCGAAATGGTGCAATATCTAGACTTGACAAGAATTGGTATTTGTTCTGGTTGGTATGAATGAATTTGAGAACCTTTAAAAAAGTTGACAGCTGGAAAAAACAGTCTCCCCAAATGTACATTTCAAAAAATGTTCATAAAAATGTTCATAACTATGGAAAGCTTAGGGTCTCTCGTATCAAATGACGCCAAAACATGTAACGATATTTTACGCTTGAGTAAGCAAAAGCCATTGCGAAATGGTGCAAAATCGATGGTTGCCAAATATTTGTATTGGTTCTGGCTGGTATAAATTGAAATATTAAGTTGGGGGGGGGGGGGGGGGGCTACTACACCCCATGAAAATTACATGTAATTTCCATGGTGACGTTCCTAGTTTTGGTTTAGATTGTAATCTTCAATATGTCACTTGCCAAAACCAACTTGATGTATGAATGGCATGTTTGTCTTTGAGCTTGGATCTTGTGAGTATTTCCTATTGCATTATATGAAATGTAATCCACCTGAAATAAATTATTTTCAATTTCTATTTTGACTGGAAGAATTAGTGTTGTGGTTTCCTTTTGTGTTTGTTTGAATAATTATAGTCATCAAAGGAATATCAGGTTATTGACTGATCGTGGGCTTATATAGTCATTACTATAGCAATATGACGTCTTCGGCGGTCGTTTTTGGCGGTTGCCATTGGTGAATTACTCAAGAATAGAACGATAAAAATTATTCAAATGAAAATTGCATCGGGAGTTAACGAGTCTTGAGAATGTAAGGTAAGAATGTACAGAGTAATAAAATAAAAAAGTAAAAGTAAAACTTCAATGTTTCTTTCCAAATATATTTATACTGTTTGTATTTTTCAAATAAACCTATTTGAATTATGCAAAAATGCAAAGATGTACATTAAAATGTTAAATTATATGTAAGGAGTTTCAAGCACAATAATCACCGTTTAGTGTGGTGTCATATGAAATATTTCCCCCTTTGGATCGCTTTTTCTAGTCCGTTTAAAATTCTTGTGAAAATGGCAGTGTATAGGCAAAAAAAGAAAAATCATCTTTTGGAAAACTATTTCACTTTATGGTTATTTGAATTTCGATATTATCTTCTTACATACTAGACTTTGAAACAGCGTTGTGTGTTGTATGTTTTCCACCAGATTTGATTCGAGTATAATGGAGATGATTTTTATAAATATTGTAATTTGAATTTTATTATTTCATGCAAAGTTAAATGCCAACACGAACGCGCATAAACTCGTGTACCTCAATATATTCCGAACTTCTCATTAATTCCCCTTGCTTAGAATAGGCGTGTAGGAAATGGAGAGTAAATATTGCGAATCGTTTTGTTCATTATCTAAATTACTGTATAATATGGTATTTTTCTCCTTTCTTTAATTCTTCAAACTTTAAAAGAACTCTTCAACGTGTGTTAATTTAATGCCCTCATGAATTCACTGTAATTTTAAAAAGGATTTTACAATGGAAGGTAAGACGTTAAAATGCAATGCCCCACGATATGAAAACATTCTTGGACATGATTCGGTATGTGCTTTTGTTGAAGATAAAATTAAAGTGGAACGTAAATAATATTGGTGATAAACAAAGTGAAAGGAGTCCTTTGCCAAGCAAGCAAGCATTTTTATTTCCCCTCAAAAATGTTGAATGTCGGGTATGAGTGAAGTATAATCCATATGAACAAGTATGCATACTGTATATCATTTAAAATAGGGCAAGACAGCGGATTAAAATGGGTATTTTTAGCCAAGGAGACATACGTGGGAAATAGAAGAGAAGTAAGAGAGAGGCAGCTGCGTTCAGTCAAGAATTTAGGACATTTTACAGAAAAGGAATGGAAACAAACAGAATCGTGTCATATGCTAGGAAAAAAAGAAAGGTCACCGCACTTATGCGCTCGACTTACGCTTCCTCTGCGGGTCATTTTCCTTGTCTCTGGGGTAAGATTTGATTTCAAACTTTGCCCATTCTTCATTTACTACCAATCCCCCGGTGAGTCCCCAGCATCTAATCCTCTTGCTCTGGATATTGCGAGCGTCCTGTCACTCTAGGTGTTTACCTTAGGAGACCTATATACCCCTAGCGCCATGCCCGCGGATTCAGCGCAGCGCAGTGGTCAGCTTACGTCCAATCTGACCACTCTGCGTACACCAAATCCACTTACAAAACGAAATTTTATCATCTTTAAGAAATGCGATTGACATTTAGAGAGACTTTCTGACCACGACTTTAAAGCTGTTACCGAATCTCTAAGATTTCTAACATTATCTGTTGCATTCCAGCTATATACATGTACTTGCATTTTAACGTGTGTGTTTTTAATAATTAATATCGATCTTTGAGAATACAGCACGATTTTGAAAGAGGAATCCATAATGTTTTATTTTACAATCGTAAGCATAGAAACCCCGGCTATAATTTGAAATCTGGTAGTCCAGAAAAGAGCTCATTCCCTCATCATCACAAACCTATAATACCATGAATGTAACGTCTGAGAATGCAGATATATGCTATTTATTGTGTAGAAGAACTCCCCTTTTCTAAGCCCAAATGCTAACATAAATGCTATCCCCAGCGCAACAAACCGACTCCCAGATCCATTCATGAACTTACAGATTCAATCATGTAATGTAATAGGAAACAACAATAATAGTAATAATAATAATAAAACATACAACAAGCACATAATCGGAACACATTCGTGATTTTAAACATTAAACATAAATAACACAACTCAAATTTCAGATGAAGAGGTATGTCTTTAGGTGAAGAGATAATTATGTTTGCAGCCGAGCTTCAATTTTTTTTCCTATAAAATCTTACTCTCTCAAATAAGGGAATGGGTTCCAGAAGACAGGGGCAACTTTGGCGAAGGACCTTTCCAGCTCTTTAGATACCGGTCTTCTTTAAAACGGTTCTCGCCTTAATTCTAGTTGTGTGTTTTTTAATAGAAACATTTCTAAAACATTTCCATGTCCAAATGTTGGTTGTCGTCAAAACATATTAATCTGGCAGAGGTTAAATAACAGATTGTTGTTCGAATGACGCAAGTCTCTCGGAGCAGCACTCATTAAGCAATCCATAGATCAACGTCAGGTCTTTGCTTCAGAGCAGACACTTTGGCAACGCATGGGTGGTATCTAATTAGGGGGTGGGAATACTGACAGCTTTGTCCTGTTATAGGCTATGAAAGATACAAGTATGTGCCCATGTGGGTTAAGTTAATGTTTGTCTATATAAGGTAATTACAGGACTAAATACCCGACACGTGGTTTATGTTGTTATGTGAGAGTTCTTGACTGTCACATGTACTGCCGAGTGACTTATAACCGCGAAGAAAATATAAGATTTCATTTTAGTCTGGTATTCAGACTAAGTAAATATCTTTATAATTGTAAGTCATATCATTCTTTTGAGACGACCACAAAGACTTAAAATCAACTTAAAGCATTTTAGACCTTTTGGAATGTGCGAAAATTACAACAAAGTCTTATTTGATTTATATGGCATATACAAACACCTTGAGGTGATGTCTCGACAGTCTTTGCAATTGTGTTTTTGTTTTCATTATCATGTTGAGCCTAGAGTTTTACAGAGATGAAGAACATTGGACATCAACTAAGACCTTGAACCAGTTTATTGCATGAAACTGGATACGCACGAATAATAAGTCAACATTATTTTTGCTCAATTTTTGTTTTCCTGTGATTTTTTTTTCTAGCATTTTCTAACGGCAATAAACTATCGCCACACTATATACATATCCCGTATCTCCCTTTCATGTCAGCACTACTGGTCGATGATTACCTTAAGAACATGGCTTACTATTTGTTCGAGAAAAGATACAAACTTCTGTTTACTAAGATTTCAGGAATACATGACTATTTTGTTGTTTAAAGAGAGAAAACACCATACTTGCGACAAGGACAAACGGATCGTTAAACGGCCACACTCGCAACCTTTCAGACGAGTACGCGGAATTATATTTCATCATAATTTGTAGTGTATACCGAGCTTGCCGCAAGGGAATCTTGTTCTGCGTTGTGTCAACAAACTCCAGATAGGAGCTCGCGCTGCCAATTGCCAATGATGCAAAATCGATGAAAAATGATCAATCAAACTCCTCTTTTCTTCTTTTTTGATCGCAGACATGGCCGCAGTTTTCAACGTAGGATCATTGCCAATCGATACGACATGACAAACAGGTTATTTCGCTAGAAATTGCATTCCTGAATAGTTATGTATCCATGGTAACCATACACTGATTTCAGTCTCCGGTCATAAGGGAGCATATATTTTGATTGTGATACTGGAGAAAGTGAAAAAGTCCTAAATTTTTGTAGACTTTTCCGAATATATTCAGAACAAAAGATGCATAGACCTATATATTGGCGATGATTGATCACAGTTCCAAAGTCTTGGGGGAAATCGGTGTATAAAACGTGAAAAGTTTATCAATAACAGATGTATCTATTTCATCCACACAAAATTGCAATCACTTAATAGGTTTCATTTCAGGATGCAAAATCTTGTCATTTGTCCACGCCCCTGGGCGAACCATGGCGAACACGCCAATATGTACATTAGCTATTTTGATAACACAGCATGAGCGATGAGACAACCTGCTCTGACACGAGAAATGCTAGATCTAGATCAAGGTTGTGATAGAAATTCTTCAAAAATGCAATTACGTCTTCAAACCATGGCAGAAGAGAACACAGGTGAGAGAGCATGGAGCGAGAATTATTTTGATACTTGACCTTGGAGAAGACGACGACGACTGCAATTTCATGTGATCTGTCTAAATGACATTTGTACAATTGCCTTTTTCCCGCCCACCTACCGGTAAGGGCATTGTGATGAAGACCAATCTGAAGCCTAGACACCTCCAGTAGAGATGAAAAACCGTGTTTATTTTATTCTCGATATTGCTTTTTTGAAAACATAAACAAAGATAGTATATGCCTGTCTGTTTTGTTGTGCTTTGCTTTATTCTTTCAGAGAATGGCGTTGAACAGAGGCATATTAAAGCTGTTTGGCTTGTACTTGTCAGAGTAAACCGCAAGAATGAACAGAAGGCCGAAATCAAACAATTTACCGTTTTCTTTAGACAGCTAATCAGAGCTCGTTATATTTCGCGCCTTCTGTTCCTTTAGTTTCCGTTTACATTGTTCGATTTATGTTAATTTTTGAGGATTACTCTGATGAGTGCAAGACGAAAAACTGTAATATGCCTCTGTTCGACGCTATTCTCTGATTTTGTAGTACCAAACATACTTTTAGTTTATTCTTTCAGAAGGAAACCAGACGGAATAGTTTCAAATGACGAAAAATTTCATGATTACACAATCCGATTTAATTTGCCGTAAACTCGAAAACGGGGCATCCAGGGACATTGTATCGTAATAATGATATAAAATATCATTCTAGCGTATTGTCTGAAATGATTGCAGTGTCTGATATGATTTTATTTCTCGAAAAATGGATTTGTTTACTTACTCAAACTGAAATCATAGCTCCACGGGTTGCTCCACGGGTTGCAATAAAAGTAAATAATACTCATGGATACGCATGTATTCAGAAGAACAATGACATAAAATCATATTCGTGGGGCTTTGTAGTGAAGAGTAATCTTATATACCCAATGGCAATAACGCAAAGGTTGTTCTCGAATCTAATACCTATAATATTATTATGAAATATTTACACCTATGAATTTAAAATTCTACATAAATGAAATATTGTTGTATTAACATTTATCAGATAAAATGTCTTCTTAGTGGATGATTTCAATTGTATTTATTTATTTTGTTCAAAAGCCATACACTACAGCCATCACACTTCCACATAATTACACTTATTAGAATTCACCCCCACCCTCACAACATAATACCAAAATGTTAACAGAGTACTCAAACCGCAAACTGCACTGACGAGGGCCTATATCGAATTTTATCGACAGTGTAGTGGAATTCACGTATCAGTCGTTGTATATTCGATTTTCACACTTTCTATTCGATTTTCACACTTTCTATCAACACTTCATGCATGCTTCAAAATGTACAAAGGCTCAATGCAATCGTAAAATTCATACATAATTATTCATGAATACACTACACTCAAAGTTGAAGAAAAGATTTCCCTTTTGACGGAAATATTCGACGATGATTAACACCTGACTAACACTAGCAGCGAACCTCGGACATGATGTCCGTCACACTATAGATTCGATGGAGGCTATAGAAGAGATTTTACGCTCACTGATGATTATTGGAGTTTAGCCATTCGAAAGCAAAATTTGTTGCAAAGAAAACGAAATAGAAAATCACTTGTCCGAGTGTGTCTCTACATCCTCATGCAATTCTTATCCAACTCTTCTCCCTGTGCTCTTCCTTTAGCATCATTCTCTTTCTGTTTGTTCTTCCCCTCCTCTTCTCCTGTTTATTTTATTCGTCCCTTTCTCTGCGCATCAACGATTTCATTATAATGGTGAAGGTTTGTATGGCATATCATAGCAATGTAGGGATTTCACGTGAACATAATTATCAAAGTCAATGCTGTCGAAAGCTACATTTCCTTTCAAATTCAGCCCGTATTTGTTATGTTATGCATGTAAAGCGAGAGACATCGTAGATGTATTAGGCGCCATATTCGGTGTGAGTCAATAAAAACGAAAGCCAGATTCAACCCTAAATATCATCGCAATCAGTACATAATAGGTTTAAGCAGAGATTCTTAAATTGAAGTTTATTATGTTTCCTTTAATTTGACACCTTAATTGATAAAATCCGACCATGGACAGCTGAACAGTAACATTTTCCTGATTCATGTCAAATGTTCCTCTGCCCAAGTTTTGAGTGAAATGGACGGTCAACTCAGGGTTGGTTGAATTTCTCCATTCCAGTTGAATGCATTCACAAAATAATGAAAGTAACTTCCGAACACCTTTCAGCCCAAAGTTGGGAAAAGACAATTTTTGACATGCTTTTTTTTTTAAATAATGGCTATTATAGTGCTCAATCATCCATGGTCGCATTTTTGGTGAGCAGCCTATCATATATCAAACAAGACATTTGCAGTGATTTTATTTAGTTTTTAAGATATTGGGATTTGAATATGGTTTTCTTTTTATTGACTTGAACTATATATATCCAGAATATTACTATTATTATTATTATTACGTTTCTGTAGCCATGGTAACGACACGTGTCTTTCCTATAAATACAGCTCTCAATAGAATCTCGTCTATAAAAATACCAAATAGTCTTACAGGTTTAGTGTAATAAAGTTTCGTCGTTATTCAAATGAGAAAGCAGCTATATACTGTACTTCTATACTATAAAAAACCCTGATTCTTTTGAGTTGTTCAAAGATTTCAGAAACGTAATGAAATAAGAGTAAAGGGATAAACCACAAGACTCAGATAAATAAAGACATGTTGGTGTATTTGCTCGCTCAAAAAGAGCGAATCGAACCTGGAGGCGCGGTGTAATATTGAATTTAGAAGACGGTGGGATATCTCACGACGAACAAATGCAATGTTGCTATTACTTTCTCTACCGCGCACTGAGATTATATTCGAATAAGGAATAGGAAGTGATTGCTAAATTCTTATTTTGTGAAAGTGTAACTGTTTGCAATTCTGTATTTTCAGTTTAAACCATAATCACTTTGAGAGATATTTATAAACATTACACCTGCATATGGGAAACCTGCAGAAATTATAAAGCATGAGTTACAAATTATGTGACTTATTTTGTTTTTATTTTTTCAAATCTTATAACAGTACAATAGCAGCCCCCCTAAAATAAGTTGCACAGTTTACGCATGCATCCTATATCCTACAAACTGGAACCCTGGGCTAACGTTTCAATTTTTACCTCAGGGAGTGCAAAGTTTGCACGGTTCATGAAACTATGTGGAAGATAATGATCCTATTTACCTTTGGTTACCGCTATTGGTTGCAAATTTTAACCTTATTTCATAGAGTGTGCTATCTAAAGTAGATGTGAAACAACATACAAGATGGATACAGAGCAAATTCCAAACTTATGTTGGGGCAATTGTCAACCTGCCCATCCCTTTCCCTTCCCAAACGCCCTCGGAGTTTGATTTTGTTTTATTGAGCATAATAATATTCATTTGAAATATTGACAATTCATGCTTAATAATGCCTAATAATAATTTTGAAACTCCTTTTTTAATTGGCACCATCAGTGATTTTCATTCCCCCCCCCCCCCTCCTATCTACGTCCGTTCTGCGTTTACATCTTGATGCCGATACCCTGCATGCTCTTTTTTCTTCATAGATATAATCGTTTCAAAATGTAGTGAATATAACCACCAAAGCAAAACCATGATTGCTTGGAAGTAGCGTTAATATGATGTGGGTTGTACAGAGCTTTAGCAGTGGACGCGTTGTCTTGAAAACTCGGTGACAGCCTTATTCAGCCCGCGCCAGATTGCCTAACAAGCTCCGCGCCCCGACCCTTTTTTCACTTGATCAAGATCAAATCAAGAATCCTTAATGGAAATACCCAGTGATTTAAGCACATCCTACCCCGGTTTCCTCTTTCATGATGCAGCCATCCTTTGAGTGGTGTGGCCGGTATAACTCGGCGGAGAAGGTTCAGGTTGAAGGGGGTATAGGATATCAACGTAGGAGGCACTGATACATCCGTTATGATTATCGTCTGAGATCCAAGTAGGTCCTATTCCATTTCTGGGTTATTACAGTAATGACAGGAATTTTATCCTCACTGAATTAAATGCATTTACAATGTTCAAGACTAGATATAAATGATTTGGGTAGAAAATATATACAAGCTAAATAAAGAGCAAAGAAATATAAGGAAAAGGAGATCGTGCCCAAAACGCGCTCTCATTTTGAATTACAATGAACCGTGCCAATTCATTGTGAATGTTTAAGCAAGATTTACTTTGTTTCAATTTGGGTGATTTAAGCAACCTATCCATTGCATGATAAACAATACAGGATTACATTAATCTAGACTCTCTTTAAATGCAATTCTATAACCAAAATTCAAGATTCGCTTTTAACGTCATCATATTTCTAAAGCTTTCCCTGTTTCGCAAGACCCTTTAAAAATATTATGTTTTAAAAACATACAAGGCGCACGGTTGTTTCATCGCTTGGGGTTTACACGCAAGGGGCAGTCTTCTACCCTTTCCCACCCATACAACTCGACGGATCGTACTTAATAACGTAATGGCGTAGGGGGTTCGATGTTGAATGTTATCAGGCTAGCGTCTTTCGTTGGGCGATTCCGCTGGAATTACTTTAGTGATCTCGTGATGAGCAGAGGTTACAACACGCTGTCTATCTCATGTAGACTGTCTCAGTGTCTTGTATATCACTTGGAGTACAGTCCCTGTAATTGCACGAATTCTACACATTCTATTTGTAGTAACAAAAGTAGTCCCTTTCCAAGAAATCATCATTTAGACTTTCTGTACTAAAAAACCCACACAAAACAAGGTGAGCACTCCATTTGCAGTAACAAAAATAACCCATTTCCGAGAAACAATCATTTGGAATTCTACACTTAAAAAACATGGTGAATTAACCGCGTATGTGGCAGTAACATTAGTAGAATGAATACACTCCATCCATAAGTGACCTTTTTTGTTGAAAATAATGAAAATAGAACTAAGGGCAAGAACTAAGATTTGCTTTCAATTTGAAATAAGTCATTTATTAATTTTTTTTCTGTAAAATATCTTATAAGTGGAAAATGTATAAGATCTTCTTTTTTTGTTTTTCTATCGCTTGATGTATCTACGCCAGAATCTACGGTGGAATGATAAACATAAAGTGAGAAAATTGAGTTCGACTAAAGCTTGTTGGTTTTAAAGTCGCCTTAGCTGCGCAAACGTTAGAGGCCCCTTGTGTCTGCATTTCAGATAGAATTATGCGCGCACATTATGGATAAGGTGTTAGTGATCTGATGCCCCGGGCTGATGTAGCGATAACGCACACCTAAGATCCGCTCTATTATCTCGCTAAATTGGTTCAAGCCGTCTATTCTTTCCTTACATTTTTATCTTAATTCACTCTTTCTCTCTCTCTCTCTTCATATGTCTTCATTCCTATCTTTTTGATCAATCTCCTGCCTCTTCCCGTATATCTCAATTTCACGAGATTCTTCCTCTGTGTATTTTCTTCAACAGAAAAAAAGAGGATTCAATACGAGTTGTAGATGTTCGTTTCTACGGTGTGAATTCCCGTCAATACAAATGTCGTTATTTTACTCATGATGAAATTTAGGTGGTAATGTTCATCGATTTGACGTCTAAGTTACATCGCTGTTTTATCATTATCAAATTTTTACTCTTGTAAGTCAGTTATTCTTCCAATGCGTCATTGCACTAGTAAGGTGATTAATGGCCAGTGAAATGTTGGATCATTAAAGACGGTAATTTCGTATTAGGTGTTACTTAGGTCATGCACTTGACACGGAGAGTGAAAAAAGGAAGAAATCTCTAGAAACAGAAAGGGACCAAAGTTAATATCGATTAATGTTTGAAGCTTGTTCACAGATGATGAAGTAAAACGCCTCATAAATAAACAAACAAACAAACAAAACCACTGTCACAAAAATTTCAATTAAAAGCAAGATGTGTAAAATTAATGAATGGTAGGTCTAGGTGACAAAAAATAGCTGCGCGCAGAAGCGTACTTCCTTATTATGATTATCATAATTATATGTGTTATGATCCATGGTTATGATGAAGATATGCTGAGCGCTCTACGGTTATGTCATTTTATTTGGGGAGGCGTATATTAGTGCGTCATGTATAAACGAGGCCAATAAACGCAACACATCGCTTGGCAATGTGGACGCGCCCTTTAGTGATGTATACAGTATACAGGTTTAAGTGCTTGGGTATTATGCGAGGTCCCAATACAAATACGCTGCGCAGGTGGCCGCGTCTGTGCCTAGATTTCCCATCGGAGCAACCCCAGTAGACGGCGCATCGATGACGATGATGAGCCCATTTCAACTCTTTCATACCCCTGCCAGTCTCCTGAATACGAGCCAGCACCGGTCATGAATTTAACATTGCCAAGTAAGTGGTGGCGACACGGAAAACACATCAAGACCCTGTCCCCCTCTTCACTGCCTCCATTATTTTCGACATATTGACATTTATGGTGTTCATTATAGTTTTTGTCAAAATTTGAGCGCATGATAAATGAGCCATAGGCCTTGTCAATTTCCCTTTTAATTACACAATTTGCTCCTGGGTTTACGGTTATATTCTGAGCAGTATATATATATAATGGCTAAATAAAACGGGAGTTTACTTAATAGAATAGAGAATTCACTTCTTCCCTTTTCAGAATTGACTTGATGATGAAAGAGTATTTTCGACAGGAGATTTCTAAGAAAACTAAGGTAATAAAAGCTCAGACTGGTTATTTCTTCTGTTAGAATGAATCGATATATTATATTCATACACTAGTTTGAAAAGATAATTGAGTGAGTCTACTATATAGATGGAACATTAATTTTGCATCATGCATTTGTATACACTTTTCCAGCATTCTAAATTTCCATATAAAGTCACTTCCAATGTACATGAATGGTATTAGCAGAATTCATCAGCGTCTGTGTAACATATTGACTTGAATTACTATTTTATAAAAAATAGAATTACAGCTTCTCTAAATTTACTTCAAATTGAAATCGTATACATCTTTATTAACATAATTATATGATAATTATAATCATTGTCACCATGCATTCAGCATCACTTTACGCACTGGTGTGGGCAGCACAATTCAGTGAAAATGTTGCCCCCACCCCCTCATTTCTCTCACCTAAATATCATCGAAGCTAACCCCGCACCATGTCGTGTGCTGGTGGTTAGAAGTCAGTGGAGTTTAAAGGTCAATGCTTTTACATTTGTGAATACATTCGTAAACCCTGGTTTGTGGAAAGCAGGCAAGCACTGAGACGGGCGGATAAAGAGGAAGGAAGGGAGGGAGGGAGGGAGACACTGAACGCGGAAAGTGCACTCACATTATTATTCACGACTAGCTAATCACTCAGCATCATTTGCACCAAGCTTTCTTCCATTTCACTCTCTTCCCCATCTCCGTGGTCTCACTGCTATCAATTGTCTCTTGGCTCTGACATACAATCAACAAGCAATCTCTGAACCCTCAACCATGCAGTGTTGTTCTCAGCAAACAAGTAGGGTTTCCTAACTTTCTCATGTTGCTTGTTATTGTTGTGATTGATCATTTACCGTAAATGTTCCTTTCTCCATATCAATTTACTTGTACTGGGTACATCATTATGGCGTATCCAACACAAGCTCCTAGATTCATTGTATTCTAAGGCTTCTTCTCGGCATTATACATCACCATGCTTTTTAATCATACTCATACTGTATAGCCTGCATATTATTAGTATAATGAGATAGAAAGACTGGCAGATATGAACAGTTATTTGAAAATGTTACTTTAACTCTAACAAGGGGAACGTCTAGCGTTTGCTCGCCTGCATCTTGCAATTTACAACATGCACTGATCATAACCTGCATGAACGAGTTTTTCACTAGATTTATTGATTTCCACTGCTTTGAGGTGCGATAACAAAAATCACCAAGGCTACTCTCTTGAAGGTAAAGATTGATACAAGAAAGTGATGTCAATGTGAACACATTTTACAGTGTCATGAAAACTATTGTATAAGTAAAATTAAGGTTATCCTATAGTTCAGGAGGATAAAATAAATTGTGATTTAGTACTTGCATTTCTTTGGTTGCATTTCTTTGGTGGACTTACGGAAATTAGGGACATTTTCCCCCCTTTAATACGAGTAGATAGTTCATGACACATAACCAACCCTCCCCCCCCCCCCCCCCTATTCAAAAAATCTTCTTTCTGCTATCACTTAACTCACTGATGTAGGTCCATGGGGAGGGGGCGAAATAAAGGGGGTGAAAGGGAACGTGAAAATAAGATGACAGGACCCCTCACACACCCTCCCCTTAGTCTTATCACTTCACATTCACATTAAGTAGGACCTGTGCCCCCTCAGTGGTGGGATCACAGAGCAAATTTCTTACATATTCCTGTTTATTTTACCTGACTGCTAAGAAAGCATTATATGTTTGTAAATAAGCAACCGGGGGACCGACGGATTTAAGTCCTCTCCGAGGGACTTGGTCAAGGACTAATGCCCTGCCAAATGGCACTAGCGCATCATCTTGGTCTCGAACCCGGGTCCTCCCAGTTATTAGACCACTGCTCCACCAGTGAATCGCTTATGAAACACATTTTAAAATGCACATATACCTCGAGTTCGACTGATTAATATTGTAAACAGGTAACTTTTATACAAATACAATAATAAATCAGTGTCATTTTCCTCTCTGGCTAATAATTCTCATTAGTTCCATCTGTTCATAACTGTGTCATCAATACTACTTAACTAACAACCACCTGGTGTTTACCCACATTCTAACACATCCTAACTAACATTTATCACTGGTCTTATGTTGTAATTGAGAGCACCAATGCTTCGAACTGAAATGTAATGTTAAATATCTCCTTAACTACTCACTTTCATACAATAAATCTGAAATAAAATCTCCTTCACAACCGCATACACTCCAATTCTCTGCTTTCTTTTAAAATTCCTGCAAATATAGGGGGAACGTTGTGGGTATTATATTATAATAATTTAATATTATTATATGTATCTATGTAAAAGTTATATCAAAACATACTCGTGATTGATAACAAAATCTGCCGATATTAATTTTGTCCAAAAAGCAAAAGCAATTCTTTTCATTATGAGGAAAAATCTTAAAATTACTCAAAAGAATCCCTTTTCAAAGTCGTATCGAAAAAAAATTAATAAATGTATTTCTTAATCCCTTATCCATTTCTCCTTCTTTCTACCCCCTCCCCCTCTCTCTTTCTCTCTCTCTCTCTTTCTCACTCTCACTCTATAATATCTATCATTGATCGAGGTATTGAGTTTATGAGTGCTGACAAAACTCAACGTAATTGGCAAGATTAGCATTAAACAATTCAAAACCAATTACATTTAAAAGAATAAACAAAATGTATATTGCAATTCAAAACTTAATTGAGATGAATAATAATAAAACTAACATTTTTTAATTAATAGACCAGTATGTACCTTTTTCTTAAAATAGTACATTAAAAAAATCAAATGCAAATATGAAATCAATTAAATTACATACCTTATGAATGGTATTGTGAGGGTTGGAAATAAATTTCAGGGCCCATTAAAGTGCAAATTAACTTCATCCCCAAAAGGATTTATGATTTAGTAAGCAAATACAATTAGCTCCGACTTCCTTCCTCCAAAATAGATGGGACATGTTGCTATATTGTAAGATGCACCTTCCGAGATTAAATCTGCAAAGGCTGAATGGTTATATAAATAAAAAATAAATAAATAAAAGCAAATTAATTTTTAATGCCATTAACCAGAGGAGAATCAGCAGAGTCATTATTGCTAATTTAGGAACCATAATAATACAGATCAGCACACTAAAAGCAATTTTAAAAAATCCTCCTCAAATAAAATCGGGATTATCTCGTTATTATTTAAGAGAAACATTCCCTTTCCCTTACTTTAAAAGCTTAATATTAACACTTCACATCAATCAAATCTGACATAAATTATACTTCAGTGAGTTATAGAACTGCCACTCGTTTACGATTCATTGTCATTCAGTTAACAAAACGTTGTACGCAGTTAGAACATGTAGAACTCCTCATTGGTATATAGGGGTGATAGTTGGTAGGCAGAAGCAATTTTCCCAATTGACATCTTAACTAGAAAACGATCAAGGTACATAAAACATTTATCACGAAATCCGAATGTATTCTATAGGCTATGTAATATCAGACTCCACCTAACCTTTACATTCTTATTCACATGACTGGAGTAATCCATCAAGTTTTCTCCTTTTCTTGCGTTCCCTCTTAATCTCAATTTCATGCACGCAGCAAGTCCAGTTTATCATCATCATGCCTTACATCGAAACACAAAAAACGCATGACAAAGAAATCCAGATACTCTTTCCATCTGTAATATTGCCTAGGCCGTTACAGCCAGATATATGATTTGCGTATTTTTAGCTGCATGACCTTTCTCTTTCAAGCTAACTGCCCGCCACGCTTTGGGAATAATGCGTTTTGAAAGGTGGCACCTTTTTTCATGGCTTTGATTTACTAAATGCGTTTCTCTTTCCCCGTTTTTGGACGTTTGTATAAATCTAATGGATGAAGGTCGATCCATGCTCTGACATGATACGCTGCTAAAGCCTCAACGTGGAATTACTGGTCAGTATCTATGACCAAACTTTAGCATTGTAGCCTACTTATATCATCGACATAGTCTATAGTTTGGATGTTGGAATAAGAGACCTGGAATTGGCGAAAACGAAAGATTGCAATGTGACCTGTACGAAACTTTCTTTAAAAATAAATTGCCTCACCTTTTATTTAAAAAAAAAATATACACAAACACACGCACACGCGCGCGAACACAGGCATAAAGACACTATATATATATATATATATATATATATATATATATATATATATACAGCCCAGGAAAAAATTATTAGACCAAGAATAGTTACTGATAGTGCTATTTTTGTGGTATGAAGGAAATGAAATATCATAAAAGCAAGGTATAATTGCTGGAATTTGGTATTCATTCAATGAAATACAAAAACAAATCATTTTATTATTTTGTTTGCATATTATATATTACAGAAGCTTGGTCTAATAATTTTTTCCAGGGCTATATATATATATATAAATACACATGTATATATCTTTATTGTTGTTTACAGGTTAAAGAAAATTACATATTCATTATTATCACCATAGAGATATCATAAATAATCATTTAAATCTCATATAAACTAATTTAAACTTAATCATGGGCTTGTTTATGACTGACAAAGTAGTCTTTAGGGATATAGTATAGGCTATATTATCCGTGTAATCAGTCAACAATATGAAAACAGTGGAATTTCTTGTATTCAGTCAGTTTAGGATATGAACGTTTATCATCACTTATAGTGTCTAACTAAATTTTCGAAAAGTAGACACCTTCTATATTAGCCGTTAAACTAATACGCAGTTGGACGATTTTCTCCCCCCTTTAAGATATAGTCCATGCGATCTTTCATGCGATTTTATCCACAAGCCTCCTAATCTATTTTGTAGTAAATACATCCCCTGTTTTCAGAGAATCCATTAACCTTATCTGTAAGAGGCACTCTCTCGTTATAAAATCAATGCAAATGTTACCAGTATATACGACTAGACGAGGCTTACATATTAAGGTTCGAGATATCATATTTGGGTATGCGTGTGTGTGTGTGAGAGAGGGGAACTAGAGAAATGCAATCATTTTAAACATATAGTCAGTGGTAGACTTTCGTTTCTTCTTAATAAGCTGGATGCATAATGTGCGTGAATGTGCGTGAGAGCGTGCGTGCGTGTATGTGTCCGGAATCAATAAGATTCTTAATGATGTACAGAATGCCTTGTGTTGGCTCATATCAAATATTACAATCGCCTTGTGCATCTATGATCACTATAATTAAATCGTAATATACACAATTATTTCAAGCCTTTATGCGCGCACTGACATCATCACGGCGGTCATCTGAACACGGGCTAGCGACGCGCGTTATTAATGAATCGCCATTGGGGAGTGCAAAACACCGAGTTCGGTGTGGAATTCCTCACATTCGGCGACACGTAGCGAGGGAACAAGTTGCTGTCGGGGGAAACTGCTTGAATGCAAATGGATATCGAGTGATATAGTCTCGAAAGGTTAGTTCTCCTGATAGCGGAAAGTATCTTTCTTGAGCAAATTAATAATGCAGGACCGCGCTAGAGTTTACTTGGGTTCCCACATTTGCAAAACACCTTTAAAGCACATGAAATACACTCCACGCTATTAGTTATCCTATACAAAGAGTAACATCTTGCACTGGGATAATTCATTATATGCCTCTACATGGTAACTGCACGAAAGACAAAACCTTCAAATATTTTCTTTTTTTACGATCTACAATGTTTTTCATTGCATATTAACGGACCAAAAATGAAAGCATGGTGGTTGAAGTTGAAATTCAATATTCCATTTTGAGCTAAGGTCTCAAGCAGAATTTATCTACTGTGCTGTGAATAGACCAAGCTTACTTATCATCCAAACAACCATACAATATTTCACTAATGATAGAGTACAGGGCGATCGGCAATAAACCCATAGATAGATTCTGGAGCTTAATGGAAACAAAGTTAAAAGTTCTGGGCCTACAATGATAATATGAACTTAAAATAAAAACTATTTCAAACTCAATGCAATAGAAGTATGGACACAATTCAATCAGAGATTTGAAATAAATCATCGAGGCTGTCGCGTATTATGAAACATCTGGTGCGGATCAATTTTTCGATTTTCTCTGCGTTATTTCTCTTGATCATGGCATGTCTAAAATAGACCTTTTTATATCTCAATTACCAAGCGGTATATCTAAATTGATATAATTTTGAATACCAATGATATTCTGGATTTATATCCTGTATATAGCGCCTAATACAATGGAGTTAACGTCCTTTTGGCTGCCAGCAGACGAAGCTAAGAACTATCACAGTAAGGGACAAGTATACAATACAAAAACCACTTCACTTCAACGACAATGAAAACATTTAAGTTAGCAGACGAATGAGGTAAGGTCACTATGAATTGCTATATGGGAGTCTTGAGAGTGCAGACTAGTTGCTTCTTGAAGGCGTGACTGCCGCCCGAAACCAATCGTTCCTAACAAGCATAGATCGATTCAGGAATACACACTACCTTCCCTCCGCCGAGAATTCCTATCGATCAGAGAGTGATCGAATGACACTCCCAATGATGGCGCGGCGGCAAAGTGTCAATATTTTGGATTGTCGCAAAAACGCAACGAGTAAACAGTGGGAATATTGTTGACATTTCATTTACAACCCCCGTTGGATGCCGCGACGGTGTGACGTAAAAGACGTGACAATTTTTCGTCACCGTTTGATTATGAAACTCCCCTGGGAGCACCATTGGTTTGAAAAAGAAGATGATAACCAAATTTGCAACATGAATACCGGCACTTAAGCTATGAATATTGTAAGTGGGGTCTATACTTTAATGAAGTCCTACACAAGATAATTGCACGACACCATTGTAGGATCTTTACATTATCGCATAACAGAAGACGTAATCCTTCTCATGCGTGGATAAAGATAGTTTAGATGTTTCCATAAAAACACTAAAGTACTAAGTATATCTTCAAAATCTACCAAGATTAAATGAAGGATGAATGGAATTACGATAATCGTGCATGCAGAAGTGGATTCGATGCCATGACGTCATCAAACGTGTTTCTAAAAGAGTACCGTTTTGAGCAATTCTGTAAGGAATAGATAATGCATATTTTAAGAAAATTTTCAGGTTTAGCCCGAAGTCTGAACTTTATTGTCTGATTTATATAAATGAGACATTAAGAAGAAATTTACAAAGATTTAAAATTCACAAGAAGGACGATTCTTGAGAATCAAGTGTATTTCATGGTAAATCAAAGAGAGTAAATGGAAGGAAAATTACAAAATCTGACTTCACAATGTGCACAATGCACAAATTGACTTGATGGACGATTTCACATACTCTTTATTATTTTTTATCATTTATTTTGCGAAAATCACACAATGATCGTGATTAAGCTCTCTCGATTCAAACACAACAACACCGAAGCATCTATGATTATTTTTGCACGACGCTCACGGGCTGTAAATATATTAAGGATGATTTATGGTGCCACCGTGAGTGAGCGCGTGCTTGGTTGAATGCAGTCAGGGAGAGAGTATGGCGTCGAGTCCTTGAGATTTCCGCCGTGAGCTTGGGGGGAAAGCGACGTCGGTGAGGTATAAAGCCAGGGTCGGTGAAGGGAATGGTGTTCACTTTTCTAGAATTCAAATAATACATATTATGTATGAATATAAGGCTTACTATACATGCCTTGCAATGGAAGAACATTATATCTGATGAAGAATAGTCTTATAAGACATCCAAGATGATGGCGTGTTCCTTAAACCCACCCATAAAGCATTAATCATCAGTATTATGCGCTGTGTTAAGGGTAAATAATGTATTATTATCATAGGTTATTATATATATAATAATAATATATATATATATATATAAAGATACAAAACTGTGGTTATTAGGACATATAACAATGCGATTTATTCCGTAGGTAGAAAACAACCCTGCTTGTCTGGCAGCAATAACAAGTAATATTCATCGATTAACGTATAAATTAAATCTATGCAGATATTTTTCCGCAGTGTTTCGAAACATCAACTTCATTTTATGTCAACATTGAGACATTAGTTTCAATTCCTTTAATTCTCTCCACCAAAGCATGTGAAAAAGAAACTATTTTCATCTGTTCATCATCAATTTTCCGAAACGCTAACAGCATGAGATGTTTCCATGGAAGTCCATTTGAGATTGGAGATATTTTGCCTTCAGAAGTATTGCAGACTCTTGACATGGTTGAAAAGTGTCCAAGCTAAAGTGAGGCTCTCATAAAGTATTTTATGGGATGTATTTAACCGGCATCTCTATTTTCTCTGTTGTGTAATATTATTAACTGAATAAACCCCGAAACTATCACAAAATCAGCAAACTAAATTCGATAGTTTTCGGTAAAGATTTGCATCAGTTAAGACCCTCGCTCAACAAAATGGCGGGCTACAAATTCGTTGATATCTTCCGAACACAAGAGTTTCAAGAGCTAGAATTTTATGTCCCAGTCTTACTTGGAGAGGCATTCGTTGTAAGTTATGACTATTAAAAAAAATTACGGAGTATAATTCGTTACTTAAGTTCCCAATAAGTAAAAACATTCTTATTATGATTTGATAGTTGTTTTTAATGTATTTATTGCAATAGAGAGACTGTACCCGACAATTTTGTTTTACATAATATATGAAAATCTATGAGGAATGAATATTTTGTTCATTTTGTTAATTTAAAGTGGACTTGCGATTAATTTCAAGTCGACCTGTTACTTGGTACATGCCGTTTGATTGAAATTTTAAAACAAGAAGTTTTTTTTTGTAAAGAGCAATGGCAGCGCGACTAATTGCTTATAATGTATAATATAGATCCAATATTCAATAATCGGATGCACAATAAAGTACAATACGAGTACTGCTCTGCGTCTAAAAGTTCTATGATAGATTTTAAAATATTTTTGAAGATTGATAAATTGCTCATAATTAAAACAGAACATAAAGATTGATATATTGCTCATAATTAAAACAGAACAAAATAGTAACTAAGAAAGTAGAAAAAGCAGCAATGTGTTCGTATCTACTTTAGATTGCGAGCAACCACCCCACACAGCAGCTCGCCTCCTCCAGTGTGTATGATATACTGTATACATGTACACTGTAGGTATCCATGGTGGTAATGCATCGCATATCCGTGCACCACAACTCTGTCCGCCGTCATATGCAAATGCTATGCATACTCTGAAGAAGCCAGAAAGCGAAATCTTACCCCTCTAGTTCAACAGGCTTCATCGCCCACGTAAATCACTTGGCTCTTCTTGTCTCTGTCTCTCTTTGTCTTTTTTTTTATCCACATGTCATTCTTTTCTCGAGCTCTCTCTATATAGTTTGCCCAACTGTCATTATAAAGTTCATTTTCTTCGTTCTTTCCTCTACACACTGTCACGATTTGTAATTCTGATTATAGGAGTAAATCAAGGGCGTGTATAGGCATTGTGAAATTCTCTTCAGTCTTCTAATACCGCTTTCTTTCTGCTTGAAAATACGGGTTCAGATGCTTAAGCCTGAATATTAGTTTCAATTTTGCAGACTATAAGCATTTTTAAAAAGAATATAGGCCTATAGATAGTTATTCTTGACATTATAATGTTCTTGATCAGTAGTTTATAAATATTCTCTCTATTTCAGTAGTTCAATATCATTTTGATCAATCATTCATTTCACTGAATCCATAAAATTTGCTATTAAAGGAATCCGGTATGCTTTTCGTTATACTGCACATATTTTTTCACATCAGAATATATTTCTCTTAGTAGTCTTTCATATTGCACAAGCTTATTTTATTATGACATCACGTGTTTTACACTGGATAAAAACAAAATATTCGAATTTCAAAGAGCTGGAAAAAATAATGATGTATGACTTTATGTAAATATCGAAGATTCGGCTGCGATATCTTCCAATATTTTGCGCTATTCTTGACAAAGCATATTTTGACAAAAAAGGAAATTTAAAAAAAAGTTCATAGTATTCCTGCTTGCATGATAATCAATTAGCATAAGCATTTTTTTTTTTAATGATATAAAAATACAATTTCTGTAGTTTTATCACTAAGTCCAGAGGGTGGTTAACGAGGGACATGGGAAAGATATTGGAGTAGGATGGAAACGAGAAAAGGAATTTGAAAAATGATCGAAGGATAATTATTTATCACATATCCCATAAAAAATACCTTTAAAATAATTTTGAATCTTTATCTCAAAGAGTTGCCGGTGGAAAAACAATTGAGTCCGTTTATAAGAAATCTGGAGAAGGGGAAGATGCGATTCTAGGATTATAATCTGGGCGAAAGCAGGAATCTATAAACCCAGAAGTCACCTTGTACTACAAGGACGAGTGCGACAACATGACAAGATCGGTCGATCACTTCAGGGAGAGAAGCACATGATAAGAATGGAAACGGGAGAGTTTTTGCCTCAGAGATGTTGCTCCTGCGTTCAGGGGCAGTTGTCTCCTTCAAATAACACTGAAGAGTTTCGGAAAACAAAAATTGGCGTGTTCCCACCCCAGGCTATATGTCAATGTCAACATGCGGACATGATCTGGGGACGCCTGCCTCCAGATACAAGACACAGCCATTTCATTTGGAGTGGGACATAGAATGAGAGAGGGAGAGAGATCGCCTGCTAATGTTCGAACAGAACTTTCCCCAATCCTTGATCTATACGCCAGTAATGGTCCTTCTTTCCATTGGTGTACCCTAAGCCACAAGTTTGTACTATGCAACGAGAAGGTCTACACAGCGAAGAAACTAAACTCGTGGGTGAATTAGGAAAGACGTTACACAAACATAGAGTGTGACGTTTACGCATTCTTACATCACTCGCGTTTCTTTTATTCTTAATCGTGAAAAACGGTTCTTCTTGAACTATACCTCCATCTCTCTATTTCGTTGATGTAATGCACCTGACTCCCTCTAGAATTCTTTGAATGAGACAGGAGATAGGGATGGTAAAAAGAAGGCTCTAATCGGAAACGAAATCCAACAAAAACATTTGTCTTTGTTTTCGGCTGTGATTGAGCACTTTCCACTTTTGCATCTCAGTTGTATTCTGAATTTTGAGTATTGGAAAGCTCGCGTTTCACGCTGTTGGTAAGGAGCATTGCCGGGGAGACCATCCCAACCCATGCATAAACTAAAGATCGCATTGCGCATTATGGATGACTATTTTGGACAATTATACTGCATATAACCTTTACTTCTTCTTTTCCTTAGTCCGTAGATTGTTTGCGTGGGGTTTCATTTTTGTTTTGTTTTTTGTTTTGTTTTGTTTACTTCGTCTTAGGGTGTGTATAGAGTGCTGGTACAGGTGAGAAATCATTTGTGAACTTTCTCATTCTTCATGAAGAAACCGAGATCACTATCGTATATATAAAGGAATGCATTATCAGCATATATATATATATATATATATATATATATATATATATATATATATTATAATCTTATGCAATTGTTAACCAAGTCTTCCTGGCAACATAATTATGTTTAATGTAGTCTTCTAGACGTATGCCTATTTTTGTGTGTAGCGCTTTTCCGTACACTGTTTGATTTATTTGTAAAGTTCAGTGATTTTGCTATGATTTTGGTGGTTCTAAATCATACTCCTTTGAAAATTGTTATTTACATCATTATTAACCTTCATTCCATCCTTTATTGTTCGGAAAAAGCTCATACTGTTTGCATCCACAACTTTAACTTGTCCTCTTTTCGACATACAGTAGGCCCGTTCACATTACGGTCCAAAAATTTTGATAAAAACTGCTGCGGTGCACGAATTGGCAACTACGCTGCTTCTCTTGTGAACTTCGATAGTATTAAACATCACGTGTTAGTAAAGGCCTGGTCTCATTCTTTTATTAAATAATAATTCTTTTAATAACACATACACGAGTTCGAGACAAAACTAGAGCTTTCGATGTAAATTACGTAATCAAGACTTCGACTGTATGGCTTCCACCCCATAATGTCATATAACGATACCTCATCGAGTTCGATTTCATGATATTTGCATTGTATAGTATGTATCCAGAGTGTGTTTATATCTGTCTTGCCACCTATTTCACTTTGTGCTGAAAAAATATCGGACAGGACAGTGTTTTAGTGTCACGGGTATAACATGTATAAGGGGAAATAAAAGTTAGGGTATTAGACAGACAAAAAAAAGCTCTCTTCGCAATAGAAAACATGCGAAACAATAATTTCTAAATGCTTTTCAGGAAGAAACTCGTTTAAACTTTGGCTTTAACATCTTGTTTTTAATACGTTTCAAATCAAATTTGATTTTACATAAAACTCGTATTTACGGTTACTATCTAAAGAAATCCATGTTTGTCGAGCCCTCCCCCCCCCCCCCCCCCCCCCATTACAATATCACTTGTTGAAAAATTCAAATCATGCAGAAACCCATGTCCTTGCCTTAGAATTTAATCTAGAAAATATATAATTTCAGGTTATGAAATCCTTTGCAAACCAACCAACACCAAACCCCTTTGCATCAAGTAACAATTTTCAAGTAGGATCTACCCATGGTTAGTTGGCCAGGGGTTTTCAAGAATGTATGTCGCGAGGTAACTGTTACTGTTACACAATGTGCAGTCAAATCAATCCACCAAAGCAAGGATTTTCAGATATGCATCTGCGATTGATTTATTTATTGTTATCTCCTCGTTGGTTTGAGACCGAGGCTGTATACCTATCGCTAATTTCCGGTGAGAAACTTCAAGGAATATAAAAAGGGAGCAGGCATTGTACTCTGCATCCTGTATAAGCCGTTCAATACAGATCGAATGACGGACTCGCTTGCCGTCACATCACCATTCAAGAGGCCCATCATGGATTGTTGACAGGCATGTTAAGAAGACAAGTATTCCATTTCTCCCTTTCTCCTTCCTCTTCACTCTTCTCTCCATCATCTTTGCTTTTTCGTCCATTTCTATCCCAACACGAACAAATCTTTAATGCATTTCCTTGCTAGAATTTATCAGATTTCTTCTACAATTCATGATAAATGCGCACTATTTCGCTGTAATCATCTTCGATTTGTGAACATCGTTAACATGACGGTTTCCTCTTTCTCTCTATCTCTCCTCCCCCCTCTCCCCCCCCCCCCCTCTCTCTCTCTCTCTCTCTCTCTCTCTCTCTCTCTTTCTCTCCCTCCCCCCCCCCCTTCTCTCTTCTCTATTTCTCTGCCAACTGTAGTTTTTCTTTGGGTTGATATTTTTCCTTTTCTGTTTTCTCTGTTTGTCTTCCATTTATATTCACAATCACCTATCACAATACAGCCTCTTCTCCAGGTCACAATTTCTCTCCTGGGTACCTTGCATAACTGCGAATAAAAAAAAATTAATTCAGACTATGTAATAGATAATCTTGGCACAATAATGGAAATGTATTGCTTACCAGTATCATGTGGCTTTAGAATATACCAGTTGCTACAGGCTGATTTAGAAATGGCCTTCTTTTTACAGCGGGTCTCCTGAATGTTTATCAACAGAAATATATCTAATTTTTTAAAGACGCTTTGCATCTTTTTCCCACGCTAGCCGGTCTCCTGACCGTTACTCGTTATAGTAGTTTCATCAGGGTTGCTTCTTGCTATAATCACCCTGATGTATATTATGATGGCTATTCCATGCACGGTTGTTCACATTATTTGAAGAGGCATTGAATTACATATTTAGCTCTTATTCTCTTATTATAGGTATCAGCTAAATCAGTTTTAGTTAACACAATGCATAAGTATGGGATTACCTATATATACCACCAAAACCTTAGAAGGGGAACAGTAATTACTGTTATAGAGCTAATGTGCCGGTCACTCACGTTACACAATTTGGACATGCATAAATTGCAGAAGGCTTATTAAAAGTGTGCTAATATGAGGCTTTCTTGAAAAATAATTTTACCTTTTTCAAAGAACCATGTTAGGGAGACCTCCACTTGGTGACAACTTGAAAAATTGCTAATCCCATCATTTTTGCAGATTTTACAGGAATAATGGTTACTTACAATACTTTTTATCTGTGAGATAGCAGCAGCTTTGGCGTCATTCTTACAGGTTCTTCTTTGTGTTTTCTCAATGAAAAAATATCAATGGACATTTCAAATTTAATTTTCATATAAATCCGGGGAAAATTAGGATAATTTCTTTCTTTTCTTTAAAGCGCGTGAGAACGGAATGATTCGTGATATTCGCTATACAAGCATAAGCATATGCATATCATTATTATTATTTTTGAAATTATAATCAATATTATTGTTATTGTTATTATTGTTATCATTATTATCATTATTCAATAAATAAATAAAGAGGGAAATTGACTGAGTCATGGAAAAAATTACTTTCACTTCTTTCTGCAGGTATAGTAAATTGGCAACTGCATAAAGTACTTCAATTGTGGTGAAAGAAGATTTCAAAACAGTCTCACATTATTTATTCTCGGACACTTCAATTCGGGATAGTTGTCTTTTTCTTTTAAAGCAAAGCGTCATTCTACATGCCTCGTATAATTATTGCATTTTTGACAGCGACCTGTACGTTACATACTTATTCCTTTCTAGTATATTTTCTAGTTTGTTCATGTTATTGTTCCATTACGTTAAAATTGAAAAGATTAATTGTTAATCATCGCGATTAAATAGTTTATGGATTCTTAAAATCAACAGACGAAAATTGTGCTTTCTGCTGAGTGGTGAAAAACTGAAATGACGGACCTCAAGAATTAAAAAAGAAGTTTGCTACAAAATGAATAATGCCCTTGAAACAAAATGAAACAACATTTCTAATTAATAATGCGCCTGTAACAAAATAAAATAGCTTCCAAGATAGTCCACTGTTTTTTATTCTGAGAAAAAATATTATAATGACAATTTTAAAAGGCCTCGTTTCAATTATTGTTCCTAACAGTTGCATGAATATGTAAACCTGAGGCAAAAAGAGGGCTGGACTGATAGTGAACCCGAACTACTTACTTAATTTGTATTATGGTCACGTCTGTGTGTTATAGAATGTCTTTTTCATTCAGGGACCGCACGATGAAGTCTAAACTAAAAAGAACAGACTTCAAATGAAATGTATTTCAATTAAATAGCTTCTAAATTTGTCTTCCCTGTCACTACAATTTTAAAACCATTAAATTCAGTATTTACGGCAATTCATTATAAAACTTTTTTTCTCTCAAGACCGATGTTTATACCTTACTGAAAAAAATCTGTGCGTCGAAGCCTATACATATGTAACCTTCAACCATTTTCCTTATAATATTTCACTAAAAATTTGTCCTACATATATGTTAAAGCTTAAATGATTTATAGGTTTTTATGTAGGTGTGCATATCACCAATTTTACGTATTTAATTATTTTAACGATGAAGGTTATGCGAAAGATATATTTATTTTAGAATGATTATTTAGATTACGTCCAATTTTATTTCAAAGATAATGCTGCCATTTGACGTATACCAAATTATTAAGTCGGTGTGTTTGTCACTGTGATTGAAGTTGAAATGTGAAAATTAAACGACACCGGAAGTTGAATTGAAACTGTGTATTGTTTAAAAGTCCAAAAACAATGGCGTTCACAATAAAAAAAAAAAGATTGTAATAATATGCGCATCGTTTCGTGTGCATCGTTTCGTGTGCAGGCTAACAGGTGTATCATAATTTATGTCTTTGATCAAAGGTCTGAAAAAAATATCCACCCCGTTAAACGCATTGAATTATATAATATGCACTATGAATGTGAAATATTGTTTATTATTGCCATTATTATTTTATTGTTATATTCATCATCATCGTCATCATAATATTATCACCATCATTATAATAATTATTATCTATAACAATAATCATCTTCTCAGAAAAAAAAAATCATTAATAATTGTTTTCCCTCTCTCTCTCAGACGCACAAACATCCCATAAATATTTCGTCTCTCTCTCTCTCTCTCTCTTTCTCTCTCTCTCTCTCTCTTTCTGTCTCTTACTCTTTTTATCTTTACATCTGTATTATTATCTCTTTATTACTTTCTCTTCTTTTTTCCCTTTCTTTCCTTCTTTTATGCCTGTGCACAAAGAAGATTTTACGGTTAGTTGTCGATTTAATCAGTCTAATGGATCTCTCGTCCGCCTTGTACCATCAGAACAATCATTATGGTAGAGAAGAAATCAACACCGTATCCAATTAGCTTAATTCAAAGCCCTCACAACCCATAATAATACACCTTACGGACATTACATGAGCTTTTTATAACTAGATATATAGGGACCAGGATGTGGATGAGCAGAAGAATGGCTTTGAATGTGGATTTCATAATTTCCGACGTGGAGTTGGAAATGCCAAGGCGGCAACTTTATTGCCCGTGATCCTTCAAAAGGTTATTTATTTATTCTTTTTATATTGGGGGGATCTCTATGATGAGAGCCCTGACGTGATTATTTGAAAATTCAATTCAAAATTCCTAAAGAAAAATGTTCCATATATATTCATTCACTACACTCCATTTTAACAAGAGGATGTGTTCGTTGAATGTAATAGAATGCATTCAAAAATACAGAACTCAGAGTTAAACGCCATGTAAAGTAATAGCAAAAGAATTAGGAAATAAAGTGAGATCCATCATCTTATATTTAAGATGTAAAGACAACTTCTCAAGAGCCGTTCACTCTCCAACCAATAATGCAACGATTTGATTTACACATGTAAAGAAAAACGGAAGCTTGATTTTAGAACGCTGGCATGCGGGTGAATAATTTCTCATCTCTCATTTCCTTTCTCTACAATCGTTTAAAATTACGAGTATAATGTTATAAATCGAATGAAGTAGAAAAATGGTGTGATGAATTGATTATGAGGCTTACTGATAATGCACAATATAGGTGTTAAGTAAGACTGTCTGGTTTAGAATTTTCAGTATCTAGAACTATAATAAAATGACATCAAGGAAACATGACAAATTGATTTTTGAGGCTTACAAAGTATTATACCAGTTTTAATAGATCTTAAGGTTTAATATACCAGGCTAACATGGTTTAATACCATATATCAAAATAAATAGTACAACAGTAAGATCATGATGCAGTCCATAAGTAAATTTTCATCATTTTATGTTCATGCTCGAATAATTTCCAATGTGGACGAAAGATCTAACAAATTAAAAAATTCAAAGCAAAAATAAAACCTTTTTGTAAATTTGGTTATTCCTAAATTGCCATTTTGATGTAACGTCAAAATAGGTACAAGGATTCCATTGTTTAATTTGTCACAATACAATATAAAACATGGAACATCTATTAATATATACATACTTTCCAAAATGTCATGCCCTCTATCCATCAACCCCCCCCCCCCTCTCTCTCTCTCTCTATCAGTCTGTATCGGTGTTTCATTAATTGTTTAGTCTGTCTGCCATGTGGCCATCCATCTTGTATAGAGATCTACATGCGTATGTCCAAGGGTCATTACGGACTTGTTGATTAGATATAGATAATTATAATAATAGCCTAAATGAAAATTCGATTTATGTGATTGCTTTACCATGAGATCTTAAGACCTTGTTTAAAGGCATTTTCACATTTCATCATGGAGAATGATATTTGATATAATTGATATAATTCATTCTTCATCAAATTTTTTGAACATCAAATCGAACCCGCAAAAAATCTTCCCATGTCGATGGTTGACTAAGTCCAGAAGGAAAAAGTGGATTACATGTCAGACTTTGACCTTCACGCCACAACTTTCGCATTTTGCCAAAAAAAAAATGGATATGAATATATGAGAGCAATAAGTCAACACTGGAGTAAATTTCGTCAGGAACTCATCATGCACATTCCCATATATAATCTATGACGTCAAACGATCCACTCAAGGTTACATCCAAACGTTCATTTTCATGGAATTTTTGAGCTGACCTCCACTTACAAAGTCACACTGTCCGTACATGAATGTGTCAATATGTTCACGATCAGTTTCATTTGATACTTTTTCTTTGTACAAGCAACTTAAGTTGAAGTTGTTTCTAAATCGGGCGCTGTTGCAATTTTCCAGAACTTCCACCCCAAACTGGTCTCTAATTAAGATAGTCTTCCTTTTTTTTTTACAATCATATATACAAAATGCCCATCAACATGCAACCCATTCTCACCCCGTCTCCCGATCAACACCCTCAGTCCCCTATGACCCTATATACTGAAATAGTAACGCAATTAATCTTCACTAAGAAGATTCGTACCAACAGCTATAAAGACACACTTTAATAATCTCCTGCTGCCTCACCGTGAAAAGCCATGCTGACACTTTTAATGTTGGTATTTTGGTCAATGTTACCTCAGAATAATCATCCTTCACGGTTTTCCCCCCTTTTTCCCTAAATCTTTGCACAGTATAACCAAAAGCCAAAAATTCACACTTACAGACCCCACCTACGGGTTTCATTCTAACCACAGTGACAAGCAAAACCATTAGTGGATAGTGATTGGACAACATCCAGTGTCACATGACGTGAAACTCCTCCGCGTGGCGCCTTTATTCCGTGGCGGTATGTCATGATTTCTAACACCCAAGGTACATTCTGCATACAAAAAACATAGACTGAATATGTTTTTAGATTCTCTCAGCAACTCAGTTGGCTTGTCAACTCAACAAATTAAATCTCGATGGTACCAATACGTATTCAATTTTTAATTTCATCTAAAAAATCAATTTATGCCAAATTACCGGAGTGGCACCTTTTTCCCCCATCTCCACAGATTCATTTAATACACAAAGGTGCAATTTATAGAATTAAAATAAATTCCCTTGTTCGAAATCTATCTAAGTGTTTATACCGCTGCTCATAATGACTTACCTTTTTATGCATCATACATAATATACCTTTATTCTTGGATAACATTGCGAAAAATAGGAATCTGAAGTCTTTTAGTTCTTATAAAGTTCTGCTTAAAACGGTAAAACAATATTAAAAATAATGTAGTGTTATGTACCATGTGTAACACCTATACAGTGTGAGTCAGAAAAATGTTACACTCTTTGAATTGAGTATTGTTTTAAAAATGTGGGATTAACATATTATTATTTAGCATTATGGATAGAGTATAATATATTCCTTTGTTGTTTGGTAATATTTGTTTCAATGTTGCTGTTACGATTGAGTGCTCAACAGCCATTGTTTGAAAGATAGTTAAATCTCATTTTGCGCCAAACAATGAGCATAAAGTCTATGCATATGTTTAACCAAGACAAAAAAAACATGAGAACCAATAAATGAATAAAGCCAGAAATCATAACATTCAGTGATCTTCACTGAAAGGTCCTTTTTAATAGTCATTTTGGGCACTTGGACATAGCTTCCAAAATGAGCCGTTTAGCATTATCTTCAACAGCCCCTTGCCTCATCTTGAATAACTCAAGTATTACGAAAGGTTTTTTTGCTCATTGTGCAGTGGAATCCAAATCAGGCAAGGTATTGTTGATGTTGGCGCAAATGGGTTTTCACCCAGACACATTAATTGATTCCTATCCAGTAAATTCATTACTGATTCCCCACAAATGTGGGTATCAAGTAAAACTGGAAGAGTTTTTCTATCTAACTGTGGTGCAAGAATTATGATTTTTCTATCATATTTGTAATATAAAGCATTTTAATAAAGTGTAACATTTTTTTTTCAATGTTAACGTTGGTAGGACTTTTGCTACAAAAGAACCCAAAGGCATATTTCCTAATGGATTGAAATGATAGGCCTCTTTCTGCTTTAAAAGGAATTCAGGTCACGATTTCATGAATATGGGTATTTGGCTGTAATGTCATCAAAGATAGAGCAATGGCGTCACGGAAGCGCTTCATCTTGTTTTAATGATTTGTGAATGCAATGAAAGACAACATTTGCATGTAATGGATGATACAGGAAGGGACTTGTGCATGCGTCGAATAACGGGAAAGTTTTTTTTAATTTAATATAATGATATACTTAATCTTTCCCCTTATAATATGCTTCTTCTCTGTCTGTATAATAATAAGCACCAACGTAAATTGCTATCCTCGTTCCCAAATTTTGTTTAATAATGTTTAATTCTCTGTAAACCAGTATGAAGAAAACAGAAGAAGAGGAAGAAGAAGTTCTTCTGAGAAGAAGAAGAAGAAAAAGAAGAAAAAGAAGAAGAAGAAAGAAAGAAAAATATTTTTATCTCCCTCTGACATACATGAATTAATGGAATATTTTTTACATAACAAATCCCGTAAAATGACACTTACATTTAAACAAATTTATGAAATAGTCAATCAAATATTTTGATGTCGTCATTCGTATGAAGTCTATAATCCTGCCTTTGAAAAAACTCTTGCCATGAACCTCATTAAAAAAAACACAATAACGCATCATTCAGTGAGGACACATCGACAAACTTCCATGCAATGATCATCAGTCCGAGACTAACAAGACTATTCGTTAATTGAAGAACGGACAATGTTCTTATTTCATCTTGCATGAACTTTAGAGGTTAGTGCTAGGCCCAGACCTTCCATAGACATTGCTATTGGTTACGTGGCTTGTATGGCAGCCAAAACGATGGCGCTAATTTCTCCCCATTATAAATTAATTTCGTCCATCGTTGCCCAGGCGGATCGAATATCATCATCATGGGTACGATAGTAGTTTTTAGCCGTCGTTCTCCATTAATCGCTATCCTTACATTAAGAGGTGAGGGTTTTAATTACACAGGGAACTAAACCGGCCTATGTCCTGCTGACGTAGGGGTCCGTTGTCTTGGTACCCGCATCCGGACCGCTCTAGCTTCGTGCTCATCGAGACCAGCCAGAGAGTTTGCACAAAAGCGGAGAGAGAAAAAACACACAAAGAAATTTTTGGACCCACTTCCAATTATCATCTTCGCTTTATTTTTCGCTTCTCGGTGGTTAGGTTTAATTGATGAGAGCATATTTTAATTGCTTTTTGACTCCAATTCTTTGGCAATCATGAAAGTGGAAAGCTCTCAATTTAGCTGGGTGCCCCCTACGTGCATTGTTATGCAAAAGATCCATAGATGCATCCCATTATATCCCCCGAGAAAATCAATAAGAATATAGAAGATGAGGCGTTGCACCGTTTCGTCCTTAACAACGTTTCATATAGCTCCAGGATGTAACATATAAATTTAGCCACAATTAACCCTGTGTTTTAATGAGTTTAACAGTAGTGTCTTGACCAAGCCATGGCAAATCAGATCCCCCCCTATCATCAGTCTTTATTTTGAAGTTTCCATGTTCTATTATGTATTCATTGTTTTACTTTGATATTACAGTGACTTAATTTCTGGATAAGAAATATCCATTACTTTTATTTTTGTTCAAAATTGATTTTGATGACGATTTCCACTAAATGCAATATGCAGAAGTTGTTTTAATCAACACGTTGTGAATATATTTTCGATAATGTGAGGGCAGATCGATGTCAAGCTGTTTAGTCATCTCTATCTTGGTACAAGTTTTATACTCATTAAGACTGAAACTGGTGAGGTTAAATATTATTTGGATCAAATTCAGTTTTCCTCAGTTATTGTGTGTTGATGAGTCTGAGTAGTTACACAGGCACAATCTTATTGCTAAATTCAAAATTTCAGTTTCAACAAAAGGATGACAAAATAATGGGGGGGGGGTGAAGATTCAGCGTTTTCCCTGTTCAAGAGTTAAAACCCAGATTAACTCTTACAGTGCCAAGGGGTTTACCTCTCTTCAAAATTTACCAAAATGTGATCAATGCTTACTTTTCAAATGCCTGCACTTCATTAACCATCTATCATTTCACAAAATATTGTGTACAAATCTTGTAGGAAATTTATTACCATTTCTTATGATACCAAACATTATTACTTTACCCAATTTTATGCATAAGAATTATTGACAATTACATGAGTTTCTTTTTTTTTTTGTCCATTATATTTTGGTTTCTCATTTGTTTACTATTGTTTAATGTTGAAATAAGGTAATGTCTTTTTAAAAATCTGCAATTTTATCTGAAGATTTCTATGGTAGCATATAATTACAATCATATATTTAGAAGCCTTGATTTATGCTCAAATGTTTGATATACATTGACCACCATATACCTTTCCTGTGGTCGAGCAATAGGTGAATTAAAATGACAAGTCTATCTGTCACATATATGTGACATCGGCACTGAAAGAATGAAACTTGATATTTCTGAGATGGACTTATTAATCTTTCAGTAAGTTTCCTCTTATTGAGGGCATGATATGCATGTACGACGTGTTACCAATATTGTGATGTTGCGTAAATTATGACTAATATCTGCTTTCCAGCTCTTAGAAATAGCCAAAGTTTATATATACCTAAATATTTTCGCATTAACATTGATAATAAAAAAGCAAAATTATTATGAAATTCCGTGATGATTTTATAGAGAACTTCCCCTGTAACAGAGAGTTCCGTATAAACTTCGCTTTCAAACCTAACCTATAAGAAATATCTATGAGATTTTAAAACAAGACAATTACGTTACATTATTGTATCATAAAGATTTTAATAACCAGTATGTTCCATGGTATATAAAAACAAATCACACAATTAAATTAGAACTGTCTTGCAAAGTCGTGAGATCTGCTGATTCCGCGCGTATAATTATTATGTACATTCATTATCAGATCGCTACAAAAGAATACGCCTAAACGCAAAATGACGATTAATATAATACAAGTAATGCGTTCCAGTATATATAAATATATATATATATATATATATATATATATATAGTAAAAAATAAGGCCATAGGCCTTATTTGATGAGATGAAGGCTTTATTTGATAACATGAAGGCCTTATTTGATATGATGAAGTCCTATGGTCGAAATTTCGAATCTTTTCATCGAATACGGACTTTTCATTCCTCATATATATATATATACAAATCATTGAAAGGTTAATTTTCTGAAGATCTTCAGTATAAGCCGTGTTTGATCCATGTTTTAATCATAGGGTGGATGTATCGTATAAACGACGAGATTTCTGGAGGATCGGAGTAGTGTTTGATCACACCGCGCGTCAGTAAGGGAGAACGGACAGCTGCTAGGAAAGGAGAGCTCTCTTCAGGGGAAAAAGAACTGTGACTTGATTTTAAAAAGAGTGATTCTATGTTCTTTTCAGTTCATTACGCAACCCGTATTTCCATTATTCAGTGAAATATCAAACCAGAATTCATATTAATTGAATATATTTTGCAGCTGGGATAATAGACATGACATAGAGGGATTTTTAACGTTAAGCTTTCACGAAAACCCACGAAAGATATACTAAAAGCTTCGGTTAGTCCACTCTTACCCCTCCCTCTGCACACCCACTACCTCACACCCACACACACTAACACACCCACACAAACATTATACAGCCCTGGAAAAAACTATTATACCAAGCTTCTGTAATAAGGGTCCCACAATATGCATACAAAATTATAAAAATGATTTGCCTTTGTATTTCATTGAATGAAACCAAATTCCGGCAATTATACGTTGCTTTTATGTAATTTTATTTCATTCTTGCCACAAAAATAACATTATCTGTAACCATGCTTGGTCTAATAATTTTTTTCCATGACTGTACATTTCGATTTGTCTGTACCCATCGGTGACTTGAGCGATGTTGTGTAAGTCTCCCAAATCATATTTTTGTACATACATTTTTTTCTTTTGTTTTAATCCGTGGAATGAGGTCAGACAAAATATATTCCTTGCTGTGCGTTTCCTTTAATTATTTCTCCAGATTTATATGCGGAGGCCCTCCTAGTACGTTGGAATAATCATTGTCAGATTAGATAGTTCCGGATAATTACCCCCAATCGCTTCCGAGAGTTCTTAAGGATGAGCGGGCCAAACCATGAAAGCTTTCCCTAATGTGCAACGGTATAACCACACGTCCAATTAGTTACATTGACATAACTATATGATTTTAAAGTTAGTTGTGTTTTTGTTTTCTTAATGGATCCTATAACAATAATTCATAAACGAAGATTTTATGCATGGTACAGGGGTATTTGTTAAGCATTAAAATCTGATCAATGTATTTTCGTCATGCATGTGGCGCAAGACAGTTAGTTCCTACAACCACTACCATACGGGACATAAATGAGGGAGAAAGGAATGCAATCATTCTTATATCCAAAGAAGAAAAATGACATCGCTGCCTTACCTATTGTTGATACAACCGTTGCGACAAAATAAAATGCTCCCGGGAAGTCCCACCTGGGTCTTTTCTCAGGGAGCAGCCCTTTTGTGGACGCTGTGGCATATCTTTTTAGTACCTCCATAAATTCTGTTTCATTGAAAGTTGCGTTCGTGCTATTTTGTCTTTGTATATACCCGTCGAAAAATTCCGCGTATTCTTTCCTATCCATTTCCTCTTGTTCCCCCTCCAGGGCGTGAAATATTCCGGCCCCGACTAGCATATATATGAGAAGAATAAGTACGAGGAGAACGAAGCGAGCGTTGTCTTCTTTGAGGTGAAGTATGGCACAGAAGGTAGTACCCCGCGCCATCACGATGCCACGATGTTCCCGCCTATTTCTAGCTGTTTTTCTTTCTGCCCATGAAATGACTGAAAATGGTCTTATTCTTTGTTAAGGTTGACTTGTGCAGGATTACATCCTAAATAATGAGTAATTCCATATTGACGTATAGGTTATCCAAGATATTCCTCCCTCGCGTTGGGTCTGATAAATGTTGGATGCAACCCTGTCTTTTCAAGGATGGCGTTACACCTCATCGGTGAATTGAATATTCTGATCAAACTCCGAATAATCAATCGAACAATTCAAAACGATTGTTAAACTTAACTGATGCAAACTTTCATACATGCGGGTTTTTTAGTGACCACCCTTTTCCGTCTTCGCTACCGTGACTTTATATTCGCCAATATTCAAAATCATCTGAAGAATATAATCTCTTTGAATCTTTCTCCACAATAAAGTAGTAATTGCTGAGGATTGATGGGTATCATGTTCTCAGAGACTGGATCAGTAAGAAGCAGGTAGTCAAAGGAATGGGTAACCCTGTATTCACAATGATATCAGTAAACGACACCAAGATGGCGGGTGGATGCATAAAATCTCCCGCTATACGGACATTTTGTATATACATACTGCGCACTAATTGTTCGTTGAGCACCAGCCGCACTTTCGACACGAGCCGTCAACAACTGTTTTGGGGAAACCTGTCTGACGTTCTTGTGGCAGTTTCATCAAACTTTCACAAGATGTAGAAAACAGATCCGATTTTGAAAGGCATTATCTCTTCCACTCACGCTTCGCCTTAAAAAAGGAATAGTGAATCGCTAACATCCTGCTTAGATTTCGAATGTTGGCCATCTTGGGTGCACACCGACAACAGATTTCAGTTTGTAGTTACAAAACATCGTATGCAATAGGCGGCGAGGCTTCTATATCACCATGGTTTCGCGTAGCGCTATACACTGTAGTAAGAAACCGTTGGTATAGAAAACCAAAGAGAGAAAGGAAGAGAAAAAAGACACACAGGACAAGCTGGCTCCACACCTCGTCATGTTAATTGCCTGCCAGCCTGCCGAGCTCGCTGACTGGCTGAGCGTTGCTTCATAATTTATGAATATTAATCAAGTCGCCACAAACCCCGCACCTGATGGGATCGCATCAGTGTGATTGCAACGACGACAACGACTCGTACCGCATCATTGCCATAAACAAACTTCATCTGCGCATCACACACATATTTTTGAGCGAGCCTCTCTTTTGGGGAGAATCCGCCACAGGGATTTGGCATTTTCATGCGTTTTATTATTATACTGAACAATTCATTATGAGAGAGAGATCTTGCCAAATCTAAGAGTGTGGCATACATTTGTCAAGTTTTCAACAGGTGTTTTGCGAGGAAATCTGGGATTGATAAGAGACCGGTTTTCATATACCACCTGGCATACTTCCCACACGGATATGGGCGCCACTGCTCATTTCCAACCCTAATGCGCATGCTCTATTCATAGTGCCGAGTGGAAATGAAGCGAGAAGATGATTTTTAATCGGAACATCCTACGCGAGGAGCCGAGTGGCGTCTAAATTTACTTACTAATTTCGAAGTTGTTACATTTTGTAAATCACGATGTTTCTCTAGTTTATTTCAAATCGAAAGCGAAAGGTATAATACAGTGGTGGATTAAGAGGGACAGAGGCCACTCATGTCACCCCCCCTCATCCCCCCCCCCCACCCACCCACCCCGCCAACTCCCATCCCGTCTAGCTAAACCAAATCCGCGTATCTTTCTGCACAGGAGACTAAAAGCCCCCTAATTCCCCATGGATAACTTCGATAAAAAATGTCATTATCATCATTTTGATCTTTGGGATTAATTTGAATCACTGTCCTTTTTAAAGAAATCATTATGCCGCCACTGATGATTACACAACTCTCTTTTTCTGTCAATACAATGTTCTCATTATCAACCTCATTCTCCAATAAGAATTTTGAAAGGTAAAGTTGCGACAAAGCTCGTGACTTTAGTGTTGGAATTAAATATCTAATAACCGATTTTCTTGCAGAACTATACGCCTACCCTTGGAAAAAATAAAAATAGAAATAAAAATAAATAATTCCTTTCACAATGCAGGAAGTAATCCACACATGACGAAGTATTGAAAAACGGAGACCAAAAAATCAATTTAGAACGAAAAGGGAACAGTTCTCTTGTCAGCTCAGAGAAATAATGATGTAAATGGATAATAAAGCAGACTAGACCAATTTCCCATTCCTTCCTAAGAAAATCAAAAGCATGAGCATGAGATGACAAGAAATAGTGGATAAGCGGTTTAAGTTCCATTTTATTCACACATTTATTAAAACGACAAAACATTCAGAAAAAATACAAGATGATTGCGACTGCGTCTCCAATACGCCTAGCCTCCGCCTAAATTCAGTTAAGTTATTGGCTCAAACTGTTCTTGAAATAACGAGATGACCCAAATTATTCATATAAAATATAAGTACATGTAAATTGACCTCTACGACCTTTGATCTTTGACACCAAAACCTCAAAATCTGATCACAAAGTGATGCATGCTACCAAGCCTGAAGTTCACAGCTAAAATAGTTTGAGATATGGTGATAAAAAAAAAATCAACGTCATCTTTATTGACCTCTATGACCTGTGACATCATTCGTCCAGTCTCATATAACAAGAATCGGGACGGATGGACTAGCCGAACACATTATGCCTCCGGCACCACCTACGGCAGGCGCAGGCATAAATATACACTGTTGGTCTTAAAAGTAGAAACAAAAATTCAACAAATTTTCATAAGATCATTATTTCAATCTAAATTAACAATGGCATTTATGGTGCATATAACCACTTTAATTTATTATTCTGTCTCTTACGCACATTAAATTTTGACAGTGATTTATCATTTATCACAGTCATTTATCCGTCCTAATCTGTTGGTGTCTTGAGCGTAAAACGACAATACACAGTAAAATAAGCACCATGACACATTTCCTGTAAATCTCTGTCAGTTTTCCAGGAAATATTTTTGTGTGATTTTATGGATCAATTTGCATTACAGTAGAGACCTTGATGTTACTCAGTCACTAATAGCGGGTACGTCCACCCCTGGCACGAATTAGGGCTTGCACGTGTCGTGGCATGCTTTCCACTAGCTTGTTGACGACATCAAAAGGCATAGCATCCCATTCTTCCCTCAGAGCGTCGGCCAACTCCTGCAAAGTTTGAGGAATAACATCTCTGTCGTTGATGGCTCGGCCTAGGGCATCATATGCATGCTCTATGGGGTTCATATCCGGCCATGGCAACTACATGCTCCACGCCCTCTGCCTGAAGGAATTCCCTTACTGCAGCGGCTATGTACGGTCTAGAGTTGTCATCCTGCAGTCAGAAAGATATCCCGGTACACGACGGCGTTGACGTTTCCGTCCGGAACCACCAGTGGCGTTTTTCCGCCATAATAATATGGATACCGGCCCATTTCATCACTGAGCCGCCACCACCTTGAGTCTTCTCGTGGATGCAGTCATCAGGAAGGGTCTCCCCGGGTAATCGACGAACTTGTTGTCTCCCATCTGTATGGAAAATGAGGTAGCGGCCCTCGTCCTTGAAGACAACATGTCGCCAGTTTCCAGGATGAAGCATTCTGTGCTCCCTAGCCCAGCGAAGACGACAAACGTTGTTGGTGAACCAGCCAGGCGTGGACATTTAGTCAAACGTCGTGCTCGGTAACCATGTTGGAGCAATCACCGATTCACCGTTGACCGCGGAAACGTTGATCCCATGATGTCTCTTTCACAAGCGACGAAGACGACTTGTCGGCATTTCCGGTTTCTGCCGCAGAGATTCAACAGTTGGCGATCATCTCGGCCTAGAGGTTTTCGTGGCTGCATATTCCCCGCCTCACGTTGACGTTTCAAGATCTTACAGACTGTACTCTGTGATATCCCGAGGACATCTGCGATATCACTCTGTTTGTAGCCATCCTTGCCACAGTACTACCACTCTCTCGCGTACTGCTGGTTCCGTTGGCCCAGGCATAGCCCAGGGAACGTCTCTACCGATTTTTCTTGCAAGCGGTACAAGGACCTCGAAAAGACAACCTCATTAAACTCAGTGCTGAATCAGAGAAAGGGGCAGAATATCACATGCATGGGCTTGTATAGTCCCAAACAAAATAAATTATTACGTAATACACATTTTTTTTCTTCTTCAATTTTATCATATCACCCGTGTAATGGGGAAACGTGTAATCATTCAACTACCCTTTTGTTTACACGTCAAATACCAAAGAAACTGTGGATTTATGTTTTAAAAAATGTATTCAATCTTTATGACCAACGGTGTACATGTAGGCCTATTGGATATATTCCATATTACATGATGACAGGAAAAACAGAAACAAACAATAATACCATCTTTATTACGAAGGGAAATCAAGTTTGAACTTTGAAAGATCGTGGTCTGTCAGAAAGACGAATTATAAAAAATGAATTAACAAGTATCGAACATACACCCGATGTAACTTGATATCCTTATAGGTTTTCCACTTTTTGCCACCCTCTGACGAAATCGAAAATAACATGGCGTTTCTAATAAACCATGATAATTACCAAGCCTCTTGCTCACTCTCTTTTTCTCCCATTAGAGATTACTTGCTTTGTTTGCCCTCAGATTGTAATCTTGCATGCCCAATACAATGACTGTCATGGATAGAGTAGGGCACTGCTGACATGAAAACGGTTTTTTATGTTATGTATGATGAGTCCTCCATTTCCAGGTTTCTCTTCAAAAGGCACGAACCGCTACGGACATTTTAACAAATATTTCCCCTCGGTCGCAACACGACCTCGCATATTTCATTTTTAGATGCCCCATCCCCCACCTCCCAAACGCAAACCAGGGCCTGTGAAGGGAAAAAAAGTACTCGTTGAAAACTTGTTGACTGTCAAAATAATCATGTTCCCCCGAACATGGGGGGGGGGCTTGAAAAACACCCGCACACCCGCACAAAATAGGTAAATAAAAATCAAGGTTTCAAGTTTTCGGGGGAGAATAATTTCAGGAATCTCGGGATTTTCCCCTATAGGGAATATAATGACAAGTGGGAGGGAAGCACTGACCGTTTCTCCCAATCTGGATTCTCCGATGGCCCTATACAGATGTTTTGCCCCACCCCCCTCCAACCGCTGGAATTAACACTATAGACTATATATGTATCAACTTAGAATCAGAGGCGGGTATGTTAGCTACATGATATACATCGTTCTATTACAAAAAGGGTAATGTAAAAATGTTCGCTCGCTTTGCTAGCTCGTGGATTAAGTCACGTAATAGTTGTCATGCAGTGACAGAAAATGACGAATGGGATCAGAATAACGTATTACAAGTATACTGAAGGTATTATTTAATATTGTCAGCATAATTTACAAAGAATCCTGGCCCTAATACCACCCCACCCTTCTTCTCATCTTCCTAACAACAAATATGATCACTCACGCTCCTTGATTAGTGATAATTAGTAAAGCAATTACAATTACAAGGATCTCTTGACAAAGACTATAGCGTTTATGATAAGGGAACATTTCTGTCAAATGTCAGATGATATTACCATTTCACAATGAAAAAAATCTTACTTTGAAATTGCATCAGAATGCAGTCGTACTTTAGCAGGTTCTGACCGCTTAATTTACACCGAGTTCCTATATCCACGTTTCAACAATTCCGATAAAAATTGATTCGTCGACGAGAGGAGAGTGGTAAGTTAATACACGAGCTTCAAGCAGCTGTGGGTTCTCAGACTCATAATACAGCCGCCTATGGACAGGTGGCATGTTTCCCATCTTCAGAAGCACGTCTTGTGCAATGATCTCGCTGGTGCTTTTGTAGTAGTCCATTGATTTATGGATTTTTAATTTCTGCCTCAATTCATAACCGATAAAATTGTTACTGCTATGATGTCAAATGAGAAGTAAAGATTGCCTGCATTGATTTTCTAGCAGTGATAGCTGGTCACACAACAATATGCATTCGAATGTATTCTGTAACCTTTTCAAATGAGTATATAAAATGTTGAATCCTGAATATATTACGTACCCTTAATTTCTTGGAAATTGTTTCCTTCGCTTACTAAACGAGTTTGTCAAATGCATGCACTAAGACAACAACAAAATCGAAGAGAGAGAGAGAGAAAAAAAAATGTTATCCAATTCATTGTTTCTCTAGGAGAAGTTTGCCATCACTCTCTCAAATGTGACCATTGTGTCCGTCCTTGACACAAAATATATAGTGCGTCCCATAAAAAAACGAAAGCCTACAACAAAGGGTTATTGTGACCACACTATGTGCTCTACGGCAATAACTATCAATTTTCCATAAACTAGAAGTATTATGCTTTTAAATGATACCTTGATGGCATCCATCATCTGTACATGCATTACCGAGCAGCATTTTGAAAATGATATGCAAAAACTCACTTGTGCCGGATTTGGGTAAATACCAGCTTTAAGAGATATGATACGTGAAATTCCCTTTATTCGTTTAGAAAACAATACAACATTGGTCAAAACCAATTTCCAATGGCGGCACGGGCATAAGCCCCCCAAATTTTCAATATCGATACATATCCCTTAAAATATGATAAAGTGCCCTTCCTCTGATGGAAATGGTGACCTTCCTGAGGTGGGAAATTGCCATAATCATATTTTTTCTGCTTTATGTGCCCTATTTACTTTTTTTCATTTAATGACAATGGTAAGACAGTGTAAATTACTTTACTTTTAAGAAAAATTTCACCTTTCTATCCGCTTTCTTCTAAAAATAAATTTCAGTTCAGAAAAATGCAAAAAAATTGCTTTTCATTTCGATTGCAGCTACCATTTCAATACAAAACATGCCCTTTCTTTAACCCCAACATCAACAATACATTGACCATCCTGTATTTTATGATGAGGGCATTATCCTTAAGCCCCTTTGACACCGAGCCTGCGTAGAGTTGCGTAGTGCATGCAGCGTACCGACTACGTCGAGCTTTCGCTTCCCTATATGCTGTGCCTACGCTGGCCTACGTGGCCATACGCCGAGGGACGCAAAGGGGTACGCGAGATGGACGCAAAAATTAAACATGTTTAACTTTTTCGGCGTAGAGCATTGGACGTAGAAAGTACGCAGTTTTTACCAAAGTCTACACAACACTACGCTACTGTACGCAATGTCTACGCAATAGTACGCTACCCTACGCCAGTCCGACGAAAACTCCTTTGAGGCTGGCGTTGGTTTACGTATGGAAGGGCATATAGTTGCGTACTTCTGCTTAGTGTAGGTTCAGCATAAGCAAACCTACGTACCCTTTACGCCAGACATACGTATTCGTACGCAACCATACGCTTGTTATACGCAATCCTACGCGGATCGTAAGTACACCAAGTGCATATGCCCTAGGTACGCGTTGCCTATGCACAGGGTACGCAACAATACGCCATCGGTACGCCAGCCTATGCATAACCTACGCAGGAACTACGCCGATCCTGTGCGTAATTTCGGCGTACTCGGTACGCAGCAAAACGCAACTCTACGCAGGCCCGGTGTGAAAGGGGCTTTACTTGCATTATTAAAAGAAACAGATGAAAAGAGTCTTCTCTTTGCATTTGGGTCATGGTTGCATATGATCCTAACATTTTCACGGTTTTACCCAAATCCGGCACAACTGAGTTTTTACATGTCATTTTCAAAATGTTGCTGCTCGGTAAAGCATGTATGGATGGATGCCACCAACGTATCATTTAAAAGCATAATACTTAACATTTTATGGAAAAAGATGATTATTGTCAATGAGCACATAGTGTGGTCACAATAACCCTTTGCTTTAGGGTATCGTTTTTTTCTGGGACGCACTGTATATACATGTATTAGCACTAGCACTACCATGAAATACATCTGGGCAATTCCACGATTACACACGTTACATTCGGAGAGGTTTTGAGTTACACCTTCAGCCCCTGTTCTCTTACTACAGGTGTTAGATAAATGAGTTTTAGTTAAAACAACGTACACATATAAGAGTACCTAAATACATGTACTAACATATCAAAACTTCAGAAGAAGAAACACACTTTCTACCAACTCTGCAAAATGTTGGGTACTCACGTTACTTTTTTTGTAATAATGTAACGTGAGTAACCGAACATTTGCAGGGTTGGCAGAAAGTGTAGAGGTATGTTTCTTCTTCTGAAGTTTTGATAGTGTATTTAGTTACTCAAAGGTGTGTGCATTGTTGTAACTAAAACTCATTTACCTAACACATGTAGTAAGAGAAAAGGAGCTTAATGTTATGGTCACAACTGGTCGTGCGTGTTTTTGCACGTGCGTGTCCGCAGCTGCGATCAGCTGTGGGCCAACTCCTGCGGATCGTATCAGGGGCGGATCCAAGATTTAGTATAAGGGGGGTGCGCACAAATGCAGGCTTGTCAACTTTTGGAAAAGGTAGACCCGTACTTTACTGGTCTTGCCCGCTTCTCGGGGGGGGGGGGGGAGGCGGGGAGGGGGGAGGGTTATGGTGGTCCAGTTTCCCTCCATAATTCTCTGACAAGCAACAACAACCAAAAAAAAGTTTTTTTCATTCCAAAAGGGGGGGGGGGGCACAATCGACAAGAGGGTGGATCCTTTATGGTCAAAATGCATACATTTCTTTAAAAAGGGGGGGGGGCACGGGCTGGAAGTGCCCCCCCCCCCCTCCCGGATCCGTCACTGGATCGTATGTCCTTCGTTTGTCATGGTCACAACCAGTCGTGCACCTCTCTGCATCGCCTCTTGGGCGTCTTGCTCCCTCCTCATTAATATATCCCCTCTTACCTGCAAGAACACTTGAGGCGAACATACAGCCCTGTACAGGTACCGTGCAACTGACATGCAACCAACCCACGACATGTCACGGCTCCGTATGGAGCCATGGGCTTCGTAAGACCTCCGCAAGGACCCCGTGCAATGGTCGCAAGAAGCATGTGCAGCAAGTACGATGGCTGCGCGTGTCACGTGCGTTCATCGATCACAACACATAGCCACACGCAGAGATTGTTGGACATCTCCAACAGCCTCCATGCGTGTCCTGCGTGCTCCTAAGTGCTCGGAAAAAACGTGCAGACCCATGCGTGTGATGCAAGGAATTTCTTCGAAATCCGTCGCAGACCGCACACGAGGTGGTGCACGACCGGTTGTGACCAGCCAACTCAAAATCTCTCCAAATGTAACGTGTGTAACCGTGGAATTGCCGATCAGAATTACTAGAATGTGGTTCTTCAGGGTTCCAAGGTACCAGAGTTCTTGGACCTATGTATTTTTAAGTACATGTACTGATGTCAAAAAATTACAATTTTAGCATAATTTCCATCTGTGATGCAAAATGTTCACATCTCTTATGAAATCTAAAGCTCGTTTTGAAATTACAAATGTCTAATATCGAAGCCAATTTGACTAACATTATTTTGCCAGTGAAAGTATTAGACAAGATCATGTTGTTCTGATCTTAATAGGAAAAGAATAATGAGAAGTCAAACCCATGTCTCTCCCACTCTGTGAAATTGAGAATTTTATTGATTCTCATTTAAATAATCATCCATGACAACCAAATTTGTATCAATTTTCAGTACAACTAGTGATACCCACCACAATATATCATAAAGCAATCCATCACATCTAATCATTTATTTTTACAGGCCTTCCAACTTGGAAAGTTTCAATTATTTCATTTCACTCACAACATAGACGAATCATAAACACTATTGTTCAGGACAGCCACTTGTAAGCATCTTCCATTATTTTCTAAATTCCATTGCTTATAATTACTCACGGAAGACACAGAAAAAAAGTTTGTACAAGTAAAGACGATTATATTTCTGAAATAATTCTATTTCATTCACAACATGGATATACATATACATGTATAATATAGTAATATTTAATGAGTGGGTACAATGGAAGAATAAGATAAGTGAAATGAACATTGTGATAGTACAACACTGGTCCATATTTCTTTTCACACTTACATGCTCATAAAATGTAACAAAATAATGCATATACAAGTTAAATCTAAAGCTCAATGACATAACAGCTTGAATTACTCGAATTTGGCACGTTATCTTGGGGAACAAAAGAAGAAATATTGCTTTATAGTAATTAAGAAGAAATATTGCTTAGTAATTAGTAACAAAATATTGCCTGTTTAAATTCTGCCTAGCATGAAACATGATGCATGATTTAAATACTATTAAACCTAAGTGGATATATATCATATTTAATATGGAGTACTGGTCAGAAAAAGAAAATCATTTAACCCACTGGGTGCGATTTGGTTTTGGTATAGCACGCATTTCCCATGGGCTCCTGCATGAGTTAGCTCAAGCCTAGTATCCAATGGGTTAATGCAGATCAGGACTCTGCAGGAGTCAGAAAGGGTAGCCTTATTTTAGAATGTCACCTACATTTCCTCCTGCTAAAAGTTTTAGGCTTCTTTAAAACTTTATTCATCGATGTACTTTTTACCATTGTTCCCTTTAGAAATGATTAATGCCATCAGCACATCATGAATCCTAAAGGTTTGCTACATGATCGCTATACTGCAACTATAGCTTACTTATATGGAATTTATCATTTCACAAAGTGAAAAATCTGAATTCCCAAATGAAACAAATAAATAAATGGGAAAATGCAAAGGGCTCCGCTTCATACAACTTGTTATCAATAACAACTGCCCCATTTCTATGACAAATTTGGTTTCAGCCAATCAGATTCAAGGACTGCAATAGCTTATAACAATTATTGTAACTATTTAGTGATTACAATGGGGCCTGATATAATAACCCTTCATTCATGTCACCGGTCCCCCATAATCATACGCAAGTAGATCAGTTCACAAATGATACATATTTTACACATATTTCACACATATTTCAAGCACAAACTAGGCTTTTAATGACCTAAAAGCTTCCTCATGGTTTGTCTGACAAAGCAACAACTCATGGAGGCAACTCACATTCTAATTACCTAAATATCAAGCTCATCACATGTAAATAATAATGCACACATGTATAAGAATATGGGGAATAACATTCAATGATGTAAATACAACTGGAACTGGTCTGATATGCTGCTACATGTATGTTTAATAAACATTTGATCTTTTTTTTTAATGACACTGCAATTTGAATGATTTCATTTTTATATTTCAAAACAATTTGAGCATTTCCAATAACACCAATATAACTTTAATAATAGAAGTACTTGAGGAGCTGCTTTGCATAGTGAGGGAAACATATAATTAATTCAGTATCATTTAAAAAAAAAATTGAATCTTGATTTGGCAAATAACTGCCAGACAAACGATACATGCATAATACATTCTTTTTCAAAGATATATGTTACAAACCTTGATATGTTATGCATATTCATGTATATATGTTAATTTCTTGGAGCATGCGCGTTGTTGTTTGCCGAGAATGGGAGAATAAAGGCAAACAGAATGGTAAATTTGGAGTGATTTTTCCGTTATTTTCACTGTCTACGTGAAAGATTGTTTTGTTACGATCGGGGTGTGAGAATGTGAAGTATGTGAGCCCCGTGGTCATAATAATATAAATGCAGACATACAGGAAAACAGAATTGTTTATGGACATAATAGGTATCATTCTGCAAATACATTAGCATGTCATCAAGCCTTGGAGAATGTGAGTTGATCTTGGGTCATCTTATGACTCATTACAAGCCTCAGCATATTCTGTTTTGAATCAATTTCAATGTTTGATCTCAAGTTGATATATGGAGGGAACTGGGTAGTCCAGCGCTCCTAGAAGATTCTTCACACCAGCCACTATAACGGTACAAATAGTTTGGTCACACACAAAAAAAAAACTTTCAACCAGAAATATGAGCTGTATGGATCCTATGTGATGTGAAGGCTTGCTCAGTAGCCTCACCTAATTCCATTCTCAATTTGTAATGGTTGAGCTCAAAATCCAAGATGCATGGAACCAGGGGGGTCAAACACTAACAAGAAGTTGTTCTAATCAACCACTACTATAGGTTGGTGACCAATGGTCACAAAAAAAAAAACCCTGGTGGTCGAGAAATACATGTATGATGAGCAGTATGAATCCTAAGCAATCTTAAGATGTACTACAAGCCTCAGATAATCCTGTTTTGAATTTTTTTATAATGGTTGAGCCTCCAAGTCAGAGATGGAGGGAACTTGATGATCAAGCGTCTGTAGGATGGTGACCAATGGTCACAGATAAAAAATCCCTGGTGGTCAAGAAATACATGTATGATGAGCTGTATGAATCCTCGTAAGCAATCTTAAGATGTACTACAAGACTCAGATAATCCTGTTTTGAATCTGTTTGTAATGGTTGAGCTCCAAGTCAGAGATGGAGGGAACTTGATGATCAAGCGCCTGTAGGATGGTGACCGATGGTTACAGATAAAAAATCCCTGGTGGTCAAGAAATACATGTATGATGAGCTGTATGAATCCTAGTAAGCAATCTTAAGATGTACTACAAGACTCAGATAATCCTGTTTTGAATCTGTTTGTAATGGTTGAGCTCCATGTCAGAGATGGAGGGAACTTGATGATCAAGAGCTCCCAAAAGTCATTTTCATCAACAACTTTGGTAGTTGGTCACACGTACCCAAAAGAAAACCGGTGGTCGAAAAATACATGTATGATGAGCTGTATGAATCCTACGCAATCCTGGGATCTACTACGAACCTCAGTCTGCTAATTCTGTTTTGAATCTGTTTGTAATGGTCGAGCTCCAACTCAGAGATGGAGGGAACCAAGGGGTCAAGCACTCCCAAGAAGTAATTCTCATTTATCAATATGGTACATGTAGTTTGGACCACACAACAAAAATCTGGCAGTCCAGAAATATTATGAGCTGTACGGATCCTGTGATCTTGAGAGGCACTGAAACCTGCAGATATTTGTGTTTTGCATTTGTTTGAAACGATCTAGCTCTAACACAAAGAAGGAAGGAACTGGCTGGCCCAGCGATCCCAAGCAGTCACAAACCACTCTATTTTGTCCACCCAAAGAAATGTGGCAGTCTAGACCCTTAATGAGCTGTATGGATCTTTCGTGATCCCGAGACTTACTACAAGCCTCTGCTAATTCTATTTTGAATCTGTTTGTAATGGTTAAGCTCTAGCTCAGAGATAGAGGGAACTAGGCGGTCAAGTGCTCCCAAGAAATCATTCTCATCAACCACTATTGTGGTTTGGTCCACTGCTTCACCTGAAAGAGATACAAAACAAAAACTTGAATTATCCTCTAAAATCTAAATATCCTGGTATTCCGCGACCTTTATGGTCACATGTTAAATACAATATCTGACATGATTTGACTATCAAAAATATACAAAACCTTAAAGATTAAGCAAGATTTTTTATAATGTGCTATAACATCAAACTAGAAATGTCCATTGCCATGCAATGAGAATGTATCCCCCGGCATTGGAAGCGATTTTTGCATCATCGTTTTGTTTGAAGGAGGGACAAAGAACCTCCCCCCTCCTCTCCCTCTAACAAAAGAATGGGTAGAGATGGCCACCAGTGGCCCAGACTATTGTCAACACTAGGAGCAGCATCACGAAAACAATGTGTGTAGATTAGAGTATAATGCATCTCTATAGAAAATTCGAAATAAATCTGTCAAGAAATGTGACCTGCAGAGCACACACAAGATATCCACTAAAATATGACCTTTGACCCTGTAAAGATGGAACACTGGGGGCAGCATCACCAAAAACTGTAGAGGTCTAGAGTAATCTATGATGGACCTCCATACAAAATCTGAACGAACAATGAGGGCAGCATTATTAAAAAGTATAAATTTGTAGATTGTACCAAGATACATCTCCATACAAAATTTGAAAGGAATCCGACAAGAAATATGGCCTCCAAAGTGCACCAAAGACATCATTGTAAATATGAGCTTTGACCTTATAAAAGATGGAACACTGGTGGCATCACCAAAAACTATAGGCTTCTAGATAATACCAAGAGACACCTTCATGCAAAAATTGAACGAAATCCATTGAGAAATGTGACCGCCAGAGCATACACAAGAGTGCACACAAGACATATATCAAAATATGACCTTTGACCCTATAGAAGATGGAACATTGAAGGCAGCATCACCAAAATCTATATGCTTCTAGATCATACCAAGAGACACCTTCATGCAAAATTTGAACAAAATCTGTTGAGAAATGTGACCGCCAGAGTGCACACAATCTATCCACAAAATATGGGCTCTTACCCTATAAAACACTGGGGGCAGCATCATCAGAAATTATAGGGGTGTAGACTATATTATAACCTCCATACAAACTTTGAAAGAAATCTGTTAAGGAATGTGGCAGTTAGAGCGCACACAAGAACATGACGTGGCGGCTCAACTAAAGTTATTTTGTCTGAAGAAAGATATGTAACATATGAATGCTTTGACTATGAGACGTTACCTTTAAATTTTGTAACAAAATTTTGGTGAACTTACACTTCACTTGAAGCACATCGTGCAAAAAAAAACAAAGTTTTTTGTTAACTGCATGCATTCACAACATGTCATGTATCGAGTTTAACTCCCGTCACAGAATTTGAATGCTCAACTAAAAGGGAACGAAAACAGCTATTGTTTACTTCCTACAGACTGCCACAGAAACAAGCAATTTGAAGGTTGTACTCATACATAAACACAAAAGCAGATGGCTGGTCAACTTGATTTGAATGAAAATGAAGAGGAGAGGTTACCTGCTTCAAGACTTGCAATCTTTCTCTTGATGGCCCCCAGCATGGCATCAGAACACAAAGCATAGAAGTCTGCTCCAGTCAAGGTCAAAGGGCATCGCTCAGCAATGAGGTCTAGCTCCAGCGAAGGACTCAAGTTGAATCTAGTGAAAAGGGTGATGCAAAATAGAATTGAATTCAAACTGTGTTTTGTTTCACATGATACCCTTTGATCCAGGCGGGGTCAAAGAGCATCAGTCGGTAACAATTTTGAGCGGCAACTAGGGATTCAGATTTTAAATATACTGCGTTTACACATTGATCCGGCTCGCGGGTTCGACACGAGAGTCGTGTCGAACATGCCTTTTTAGCTCCGCCAGAATTGTAGGTTTTGATCCGAGAGTCGTTTCCAACCCAGAAATTGTTTTGACGTATAGCAGAAAGCCGTGTCGAACGTGGCTTTTCATGAAAGGGGAAAAAAAAAGAAAAGAAAACACAAGAGGAAGGAAGATGACAGAATGAAAAACAATAAAATTCATTCAGAATTATGAGAGGAAACAAAGAAATACATAAACAAAAATAGAAAAGAGAAGATGAAAGAAATAAAAACTATAATTAACTGCAGTGAGAGCTAATTTGTCCAGGGTTATCTATTGCATCAAGTATAACCTAGTCTGAAGGATTTCCAATGAAATCTAGGGTTGTCTTTAATCTCTGCGTCATTTGAGTTTGTAATGATATCCTGCTTCATCATTTATACAAGACATGAAATGTTCTGAAGCAATCTGGAAGCTACCTTACTTTTCAGCATGATACTGTATTTTTCTGAACTATTCACAAGCTAATAATATTAACTAATTGATCTACATGCCAGAGTTTTCATCAGGTCTTTTAAAGACCTCAGCCTGACCGAATTTTGAAATATACCCTTTATTCATCCACGGGGAGCTATATATTTTCTGAACAAATTGAAACCAACTTCATGAGATTCCGTTTCCTGTGGAATGAGTAACAGCGTCCCGAATGTTGAGCCCCGGTGGTTTGGGCCCCGTCTCTGAGGAACGCTACTTTGCGGGGGGTGAAAATTTGATGACGACATATCGTGTCAAACGCACTCGGAGCTGTATACATGACATGTCGTCACACGTCTAGCGACCCCCTGCAGTGTTACGTCATAGGGAGGGGCGGACCAAAAAAATTATCGTTTTTATTTTTTATGGATAAACGGAGACGAAAATTTATGAATAACCAGGGTAATTATATTCTTTGTTTACTAAGCTTTACGTCAATATATGGTTGTTTTGGGTCAGGCTGAGGTCTTTAAAGAATTTTTGGAGGGACAATGTTTATAGTCTGTTGTTTCTGTGCATGCTGCAATAAGATCCATTCCTCTGAGAGAGATTAAACAATAGGTCTTCTGAAAAAATCTGGGAGACACATGTACCTTCCTGTCTGCAAAATACATTATCAAACTTCATCCAAGCCATTACAAATCCTCCAAAATTTATCAAATACAAAAGTAACATGTTCTGAAAAAGTCTGGGAAGTATCCAGCTTTTTTTTCATTATTAATGTAAATGCAAGCTATAATTTCATCTACGAGTTTCATCAAGCCTTTTTATCTAATGGGGAGAGACATATACCTAACATCTCTTGTTGTATGAGGGTTTGTGCTTGCTGTAATTATATCATCCATGCATCCAAGATTTTATCAAATGCATTATCAAAGTCTCCTCAAGAAATCTGGGAGGTATCTCCCTTTTCTGCTTAATAAATGTACATGTATGCATGATTGATACAATTACTTCGCACCTTCATCCATGAGTTTCATCAGTCTTTTGAATTTAACCATTGCCTATGGGAACAAGGTGGTGGAGTATTAAGATTTGTGCATGTTAGCTGTTACATGAAAAAATCATACAAAATTCATACAAAATTCATACAAAATTCATATCAACATGAAAATGTGTGGGGGAAATTGTATGCATAAATGTTCGTGCATGCTGTAACTACATGTTACATTAACCTGGAATTTCATCATACTGAACACACCTGGGAGGGACATGTACTGACATGTTAAATATCTTGTTAACTAGGGGATTGTGGAGCTGTGATATTATTAATTCACTGCAGAATTATCAAATGCAACACTTTCTTCCACAAATATCCCAGGGATTACTAACTTTTAGGCATAATAACTGTACATGTATGCTTCAATTGTGTCATAACATTATCAGACTGACTGATTTCTTCATCAAGTCATTTGAAAACTAGATGAATATTCGACCGCGCGCGGTCGGAATTTATGCCTCCGCCATCACCAGATTGGAAATGTATGGCATACATGTACACTCTAAAAAGGATTGGTCCAACAAAATGACAAATCTTTTCACTTAAAATGCACAGGAGACAGAAAAATTTATTTCATTTCATTTTCATATAAAACTAGAAATATTTGATAACAAGGCTAAAAACCAGTAATTTCATGTAATTTTATGTAAATTGACCTCTGTGACCTCTGACCTTTGACCTACTTACCCCAAAATCTAATCAGTTCATCTTTCTATGGGTATGCATACTGGTACCAAGTTTGAAGTTCTCACCTCAGATAGTTCTTGAGATATCGCGGTAACGGTGGTAAAAACCACTAATTCCATGTAATTTCATGTAAATTGACCTCTGTGACCTTTGAACTTTGACCTACCTACCCCAAAATCTAATTACTTCCTCTTTCTATGGGGATACATACTAGTACCAAGTTTGAAGTTCTTACCTCAAACAGTTCTTGAGATATCGTGGTAACGGTGCTAAAAACCAAATAATGTTTATGTAATTTCATGTAAATTGACCTCTGTGACCTCTGACCTTTGATCTCCTTACCCCAAAATCTAATCAGTTCATCTTCGTATACGGTAACATACTAGTACCAAGTTTGAAGTTCTTACCTCAAACAGTTCGAGATATCGTGGTAACGGTGCTAAAAACCAAGAATTTTTATGTAATTTCAGGTAAATTGACCTCTGTGACCTCTGACCTTTGACCTACTTACCCCAAAATCTAATCAGTTCATCTTTCTATGGGGATACATACTGGTACCAAGTTTGAAGTTCTCACCTCAGATAGTTCTTGAGATATCGTGGTAACGGTGCTAAAAACCAAGAATTCTTATGTAATTTCATGTAAATTGACCTCTGACCTTTGACCTACTTACCCCAAAATCTAATCAGTTCATCTTCGTATGGGGATACATACTAGTACCAAGTTTGAGGTTCCTACCTCAAATGATTCTTCAGATATCGCGGTAACGAGAAGTGGGACGGACGGACGCACGGACGGACGCACGGACGGACAACCCGAAAACATAATGCCTCCGGCACCCACCTTCGGTGGGCGGAGGCATAAAAATATTTAAAGATATATACCGACCTACAAATATCTCTTGTAATTTGAGGATTTGCACATGCTGCAATTATCTTTTGGGGCAAATCTTTTACGTACATGTTTCAGTTTCAGTTTGTTCACATTTACAGTGTTTTCACAATATTTGACAATCTGCATACAAAGTTTTTGACCACACTATGGTGATGTCACAACTTATCTAGGAGTTTCATCAAGTCCTTTGAACAAAATTGGGACGGGCATTTACAATATACATGTATCTCTTATTATTGTGTGTATAAATGTCAACATTGCATCTAAATGTCATTTTACTTCAAATTCATGAATATATTACAATCTTCCGGATTGATGTTGTAATAGGCAGAGTAAAATCATGATAGAAGGGTAATGTGAGCCTTCTACAGTGCGTCCCAAAAAAAAGTTAACAGTTGGAAAAAGTCTCCCCTGATAAATATTTCTGAATATTTTCAATAAACTTTAGTTCTTGTAGATGTACATAGCTAAGGGTCCCTCCTATACAATAACACCAAAAAATCTGACTAATTATTACGCTTGAGTGAGCAAAACCTACTTTTGTGAAATTTTGCAAAATCTATGCTTGACAAATGTTTGTTATTCTATTGTTCTGGCTGGTATGAGCCAAGTTAAGAGTCATGAAAAGACTTCAAAAATTTATATTCTGTTCACTGGAAGACTATTTATGAAAGAACAGCCTTTGTTCAATGTATATCCTGATATATCCAATTGGAACTTTATGGTTGCATGAGCGAGCCTGATGAAATTAAAAGACACACCAAAAGTAACATTTTGAAACATTCTGCAAAGTAGTTAATTGCTAACTCAAGCATAAAATGTTGATGGGATGTCTAAGGCTTTACAGAGAACGTGGCCTGTTATTTCATAAATTGTCTTTTATTGATCAGAATATGGACATTTCTAAGCCTTTACATGACTCTCAGCTCGGCTGATACCAGCCAGAGCCAATATCAATTCTTGTCAAGATTGGATTTTGCAAATTTTCACGAAATTCACTAGTGCTCACTCAAGCGTAAAATATTGTGGAATATTTTGGTGTCATTTGATAGAAGAGACCTTGAGTTATCCACAGGTACATTGTATGAAAATGTCCTAAACATATTTTGAAACATTTATTTGGGGAGACTTTTTCCAACTGTTAACTTTTTTCTGGGACGCACTGTAGTCAGAGAAGAGGTTTGATCGACATCAGACTGGGTGCAAGACTGTCTCTGATTTGTAGCCAAGTAGGTATTTTCTAAGGCTGTAAGGCTTACAATAAGTGCTCAAATTTTAATACTGCATTGAATTTTTGTGAGTCTGAGAAAAACAAAAACTTACAACAGATATATGCCTGGATTATGAAAGTACATGTAGATATAACTGAACAGGTTATGCATTAAAATGAACAATGAATAGAGGAATCATTAATAAAACTAGTAGTGTCACAAAATTGTATTCATGATGCATATTTGGAACTTCGTGGCATAGTAAGAGTTAAAGATAAAGTTGAGTTCTGGTCATAAGATTGAATTGTGCAAGAAACTGTCTCAAAGCAATTGGGAATGGTATAAAGCACATAAGAATTGGTGTATGTTGTAAGGCTTTAGAATCACCAAAATGATAAGAAATTGACTCAATCCTGCTGCGAGTCACATAGACTGCACACAAATGTTCATCCCGAACATTTCAGCTGGGTTTTTTTTGGTCATATTTCAAATGTGAAAGAGGAAAAATCAGAGAAGCAGATTGGTGAAAGTTTGAACGAAATCGCTTAAGCAATAAGAAAGTTACGAATTTTTGACATTTGTAATCGCTATACATACGGGAATTTCAAATTGGCCGAATAGGTAATGTCAGGGTGATGTCGCGGCAGACAACTCCCCCATTTGCTCCAACATACAAAATGACTAACATGCCATTTTTTTCAAAATGTATTACTCCGTAGTATCTTTTTCTCTCATAAGGACCTATAACAATATGCTATCTACAATATATTTTGAGTACTGCCCCGAGGGTAAAGGTGCTTCGTAAAAAACAAAAGTTAATGATATATTTGTGTACGACAAACAGGAAAGTTGTCAACAAATATGTCACAATCGACTCACCAAATTGCCTATTTGAGATTCACATAAATATACATGTACATGTAGTGATTTCATTTTTCAAACATCCATAACTTTCTTATTCCTCGTCCAATTTCTTTCAAACTTTCACCATCCCATTTCTCTTATTTTTTGCTTTCACACAAATGATCTTATTACCACGGTTGGATTGCCCTTTAATAAAAATTACACAGACAAGTTGGTGAAAGTTTGTACAAGATCTGACAAACAGTAAGAAAGTTATGATTGTGTGAAAGTTGTGATCACTACAATACACATACACGTATGAAAATCTCAAATTGGCAGATTAGTCATTCAAATGTGATGTATTTGTGGACAACTCTCCCATTTGTTGTACACTAAAATATCATTAATTACCAGTTCTCTTTGAAGCGCCTTTTATGTTAGGCTGAACTCAACATATTTTATGAGCAGCATGCTGTTTTAGGTCCTCCAAAATAAAAAAATGGTCCTACATGTACCTAGACATAAATTGCCAAAAATTATATTATAGTCATTTTGTGTGTCTGAAAAAATGAGAAAGATGTCTGACACCACCACAGTGGAAATACCAATTTGCCAATTTAAAAATTCCAACATGTTTAGTGATTACCACTTTCTAAAATTGTCTGATTTTGTTTAGACCTTCACCAATCTCCTCTCTTCTTCTAAGCAGCTGGCTATAAGGCTGGATTTCTTTTCAATATCCATGTGACCACTGGTAATAAACCCACTGGCTCTCAATTAATTAACTCTTTGCCTGCTTCAGTGAACTAATGAACAAACAGTGGACTGTTTCGTCGCACATATACTCCAAACAATGTGGAAGTCTAGGGATTCGATCCATAGCAAGTAAAGAGTTAAGAACCTGGCTACTGCTACTAATTATAATACTAGCACTTCTCTATTACATGTAGTAGTAGCAGTCCTTCTTTTCAAAGCACTGTACTCACTTTCTTGTAAGAGCATGAAGTATCCTTGTCTGTGATGACCTATCCTCACTCACACCAAGATATAGCAGCTTGTCAAACCTGGTGGATACAAGGAAGATGATTATAGATAATAAATTTGGTAATATGTAGTGATGATCAAGGTTATGCACTTGGTTAAAATGTGATATTCTCAGTTAAAAGAATACCAGATACATAAACACTATTGATGTACTAAAAATGTCTAATTTTCTTTTTTTTTTTCTTATAAATTCTTACCGAGAAATTCTGTAAAAACATGAGAATAAGACTTTTGGGACCAAACACAGTAAAATTCCATACATGTACTGCAAAGGGATACACATATATGTTATGATATCATTATCTTTTTTGAAATTCTACAATTTGAGTAATTAAAAAATTTACAGAAAATAATTACTGGGAAACCATGCCAATTAATTTTCTAACGGTAAAGATACAAATTACTGCCCAAGAATTATGGTATACATGTAGGATTGAGGACTGAGAAAAGAGTTAATTTTAGGTCAGTTTTGGTGTCCCTTTAGCTGAGCAATCATTGAGCTTCACTGACAATGTCAGCATGCCAATTAACGATTCACACATGCAACAATTTGATGATAATGAAGAGATTGTGACATTAAAGACCAGCTCTAGTAAGTAAGCACTAACCGTTAACCCTTTCAGGACAGGAATTTAAGAGCTAAATTGATCACATTTCCTTCTTCAAACTGGCAACACTAATATATTTTTCTTTTAATGCTACATGGTTCTAATAAGGTGTTAGGTCTTTGAAAACAATATACAGGGCTAAAAATTTTGTTGACAAGTTGAAAAAATTGCCAATTTAATATTTTGATAAAAAAACGATGACTTTGAACCTCTCAATGTGTTGCCAATTTAAGAAGTTTAAAGCTTATTCTCGTTTTTTTTAAACCCAAGGCTGCCACATTGTTAAAAGTTTTATGGCACATACACACTGTACATGTGACAATAGTTGACTGTGGCAGCCCAGTGTTTGTTCCTTTAGTCAACTAAAGCCGCTAAAGAGTTAATGATCTTTACAAACAAGGCATTAGCGATAATGTGTCTCGCCCACATGCGATAACTAGAAATATCGTGATCTCTGTTGCCATGCAACAGGTCCCCCAAGTGCATAAATCTGCATAAGTTATGTTTGCATATATCTACATTACTGTTTGGAAAGTGACGTTTACAAAGTTATGTCATAAGAGAGTCTTGCGGGTAAACTATAATGTTTGACCTGAAATGACCTTTGACCTTATCATGTGACCTCCAACGGCACCATAACATGCAGGTCCCCTCAGTGCATCTACAACCCAAGTTTGGTTGAAAAGTGAGTGACGGTTGCAAAGTTATCTGTCATAAGAGAGTCTTGCAGGTAAACTATAATGTTTGACCTCAAATGACCTTTGACCCTATCATGTGACCTCCAACGGCACCATAACATGCAGGTCCCCTTAGTGCATCTACAACCCAAATTTGGTTGAAAAGTGAGTGACGGTTGCAAAGTTATGACGGACGGACGGAGGACGGACGGACGGACGACGCCATTAGGATCCCTTAGTCTCGCCTTCACCTCCGGTGGGCGAGACAATAAAGGCTTTCTGCAAAAAACCATGTGAAATGTCTTTAAATAGTGAGAAGGCTGTTGATAATATTCTGTCATCAAAAGAACCCATGTATGAGGCATTAAGAATAATGACCAAATTAAGAATAATGACCAAGTCAAGAAAAGTATTTCAAAAAGTGTTTCAATCAAATTTATTACATGATAACTGCTTTCCTTTTTTTTTCATCATTTCTTTCCTTAATTCCTCTGAACACTAAAGTAAGTGGGGTTCTTTTGACAAAATGGACTATCACATGACGTTCTTGAAAGCCTTTGACTGTGAATACTTAATAGTCACCATGGAAACCTACAAAGAACACCATAATGATCCATTTCCAATTATAAATGCTCTTATTCGAGGCAACTTGAATATCCACCAATGTCTACTAAGTCTATTCAGGCCAGGAGCCTGACCCGAAATAGTCACCCCATTTCACATATGAGATTTGACCCCTTAAAATTACTTAGACCATCCATGTCATTCACGGAAAGCTTGTCAGCTCAAACGAAGCTGCCGGGTTTGGTTCCCAGAGCCCCCCAAAAGGGCCCCAAAGTCAGGTCGATTTCAACCCATCTAACAGATGCGCCAAACTTTGTCAGAAGGAAGGTGTAATACATTACCAAAACACACAAACTGACAAAATTTTCTGTCAGGATGGGTTTTTCCCCTTAAGGTCCATAAAAGGTTGGTTCTATACATAAATGATCAGATCTGATTGATGCTTATCTGTTGTACGACACTTTTTTTCTTTAATTGTTTAAATTTAGCGTTTGATATTTCCCACAGGAATAACCTACACAATGTACATACCAATTCCTGTTTCAGGAAGAATCCAATAGCTTTTCTAGTCCACACCTTGAGAAAAATATTAGCATTCTAGGGAGGAACTAATGCTTAAAGGCACAGAAGGGGTTAAATCGAGACACACAAGGGTATTGATTTAAGAGAGAATATGATCTGGACTAATGTATGGCACTCTAAGGTGTTCTTGATTTTTGGTCATGACAGAAATATATATATTTTCACTGATTCCAACAGAACTTAAATTTAAATCTTTTATCTGCCAAGCAAATTTGAAATAGCAACTGAAGACAATCAAATTTATCTACAGGTATTGTTGATCGGGAAAAAAAAATTATTAACTATACCTTCCTGGACGAAGGAGAGCTGGATCGAGGAGGTCAGGCCTGTTAGTGGCGCCAATCACAAAGACGTCAGCTGACTTGTGAAGTCCATCCAATTCAGCAAGCAGTTGAGATACCACCCTGTAGCCATAGGATCATGAAATGTTAATCACTTATGCTCATTCAGTTCTGCTACTGCTATATTTTGTTCTGCTACTGCTATATTTTGTTCTGCTACACATACAGGTATACATAAACCATGACTACAACTTCTGCAACTATGTAACTACCGTATTCGCCGGCGGAAAGGCCGCACTATTTTCACTCCAAATATGATCCCAAAGTCGGGGTGCGGCCTATGGGCCGCAACAGAGAAAAATAAACTGCCTCCAAAATCCCCACACGTATTGGAATGGACGGGACCAACGTTAGATCTAACACTACACTACAGTAGGCCCCCTAAGCCTGTGCTCTATCTCCAACGATGTAGATCTACTTATTTTTCAAGTACTGAAATATTTTCAGTAATAAATATAATTCAGAACTAATAACTACATATCTTATCAATATAGTTACAAACACGGCCTCGTTGGTCTTCCGAGGCTGACAAAGCACTCGTACGAAGCTCTCTATTGACGCTGATTGAGCTCTAGTAAAGTGCTGAAATCAGCCACCCCGGCCCGCCCGGTAGATGTTTTCTGTGCTATGGGACGCCAAGTGTGCCCTGACTGCTTCTGTTACAAAATCACCCTGCAATTTTACTTTTGTAACAAAATCAAAAGTGGGGATGGATTTTGTAACAAAATCATTAGTGTGGATTGATTTTGTAACAAAATCACCAGTGGGGATTGATTTTATAACAAAATCATTGATTTTGTAACAAAAGCAGACAGGGTACACTTGGCGCCCCATAGTAGGGGCTTTGTAAGTTTTAATTTGTCTTTTGAGCACACCCTTTGTATGTGTTGAGATCAATGGCACCCCCTCAACCTCCGCGCTATTTCAGTGCGGTTGTATCCTTGCCGGATCCTTCACGGAGATGTATGTATTTTGTATGGAGAACGGACATTATCGCAGAGGATTTTTCATAGCGCATGTGACGTGCGCGTTACCCTGCATTGTAAGCATAGACCACTGACCTCTACCACAAACCACATCGCTCTCGGAGGAGTAACATGGCTTCACGTGCTCGCACGCGCGGGAATGGGCGATGATCCGTCCAGGTGGTAGAGGTCAGTGGCATAGACATTGTAAGTCGTGGCAAAGAGCTTAAAAGCTAAGATAGGGCATTCCCAAAATTTTATGTAACGTAAGTGGCCTCATATGGGGAAGGCCAAGGGCGCCCTTCCCTTGGCCGTTACATCGGACCCTTTACACAATCGGGAGAGTGTCCTATCTTTCTTTTCACGATCTTTGGTCATGGCAAGCCCATGTTTCAGCTTGCAAATCGTCGTGACGACGTTTTCAATTTCCTCTTCGAAACCATCATGCTGTATTATGTATTTTTCTGTCTTTGGATGTCACATAGGGAACCTTTGATGGAATATGCACCTATGTAAGATATCTCTTCACGGTTTTTTAGAGTGGTGGAAACATTTCCTTTCCGATTTCATTTGTGATTGTGCCTCAATTTGCGAGTTGCATTCACGGTTGATGTCCTATTTGTTGTCGAACTTTTACTAGGTCTAGGAGACGGCATGTACCGTATACTTACCGGTAGTCTACAAAGATGTATGTGTTTGCGAGTAGTACTAGCGGCTTCATCAGATTCTCTTCAACTAAAGTTCAACTTTTTAAATTCTTAATGACATAAAGCAAAGACATCTAGGAATAATCGTCTTCAAATAGTCAATACAATAAAAAGTTTGGCCCTTGTTTTTTCGTTGTATGATATTTGGGGAGGGGGGGGGGCAAAATTTCTTATGCTTGTGATTTTCCTCATATTTTTTTTTTCTTCAAATGAGTTGTCAAAGTTGGGGTGCGGCCTATCCGACGCTGCGGCCTATCGGCCGGCGAATACGGTACTAGTTGTAATAATAATGTTGATTCTTAATTAATCAACTCCTTTCAATACCTCTAGATCTACTTCCTATTCTGTTATGAATTTTATTCTTTGTAATCTGCTACAACTACTACTATCACTGCTGCTGCTACTACTACTACTACTACTACTACTACTTTTACTACTCCCAACACACAAAAAAATACAACTAATACTTCTACTACTAATTTTTCTCCCAAAAAATATTTCTTGTACTTCGAATACTAAATGTAACTGCAACTACTACTACAATTACTACAATGACTACTACAACTACTACTGAAATACTTACGACAAGTACTACTCCTTATTTTCCTACGAAACCTGCTACAGGTACAGGTACTATCACTATCTCTACAAATATGACTCCTGTAATTATTCCAAGTTGAATAATGTTTACCTGTCCATTACTCCTCCTGAATCCCCACTCCGCCCTCTGTTGGGTGCTAGCGAGTCCAACTCATCGAAGAAGATGACACACGGTGATGCACTTCGCGCTCGTATGAATACTGTGTATAAACAAACAATAACGTCCAGGGACCTGTTTGATAAAACTTTTTATCAATAACAACTGCCTCATATCTATGACAAATTCGCTCTCAGCCAATCAGATTCAAGGATTTCAGTAGCTTATATAACAATTATTGTAACTTGTTATTGATAATAAGTTTTATGAAAGGGTACCCTGTTCTGTTAGTCAATGAACATGTCTGTGTAACAGAAAGGAATGTCCAGTCAACCATGAAAAGTCACTCCAATGACAAATCCATGAACTTTAATTTCTCATATAAAACCCAGAAAAATGGTGGGGAAGAGGATACACATATATCACAAAAATGGAATCCTATGCATTGATATGGTTGTGTTTCTATCTATATGATTTTGAATTGAAGGATCAGAAACACACGTAGTCCAGTGGTCTTTGAGCTAGTCAGTCCCATGTTTGAAACCAAAACTAGTCTGTTTTGGTAAGGCATTGAGAAACACAATGTCGCACAAGTGATCATATTTGAGTGGCATGTGAAGAGTTGATGACTATCTGATTATCATGATTTTTAGTTTACCTGACACTGCCAACAAAAGGAAGTATATGAGAGTAGATAACCAAACAGTGAGCCTATGGCTTTACATCCTATCCGGGGAACTTGGTGATAGAGGGTTAACAGGAACTTTTGGGAAGACTCTTAAATCATAATGACATTACCTAAATCATGCCCAAACATATTAAGGCATGTCATACAGCCAAGTATGACTAGAATTTTTGAATTACATGAAGCTTTTGTAATGCACTTTCTGTACATCAGCGAATGTGGGATGTCATCAAACAAGCAAATTGGCTGTTGTGGAACAATAAGATTTAAGGATGGCACTTTTATTTCTGTTCTACAAAAAAAAACCACCATCAAGCATACTACATATTACTTACCTTCTCTGACATTCTCTTCACTCTGCCCAACATACATGTTGATCAGTTCAGGCCCCTTCACACTATGAATACAATACAACAAATATATTTCATTTGAGGGAGGAATTATAATATATTGTAGAACTTCTTCATTCAGACTGGTAATCATATGGTAAATCATATATGAAAGGTCATACATTCAATGTAAAAACAAAACCATAGATTCTATTGTCTTTTTACACAACTTATTACTGCCAGTTTGTATTTCATTCTTTGCAATTTTGCCTATCTATTATCTCTTGCATTTTAGCTAATTTTTCGCCCTAGGATTTGAATATGCAAGTAAAATTACCGTAGGTTGCCCATGTTGTTATCGCTGAACAGTTATCACAGTTTCATAATTCTGAAGCCTGACAACCTAATTTTTAAAAAGTTATCCAAGCTCATTTATCCTACATTTTAATTGCTTTCCAGTAATACGTGGTAAGTTCTAGGAAAGTAAGAGACAAACAATGATACATAAATCTTCTTTTTAACAAAAAAACCTTGGAAAGGCAAGGCACTAATGAGCTAAAAGAAAAAAAAGTCTTGAAATGATTCAAACAGTTTTGTGCGCTTTTGATCTTGTTATTGCTGAGCTCATTTCATATATCTATTCTTTGATAACATAGAAGCCAATCCAGCCATGCAATATAAAAAATGAACTATCATTCAGATGATCTTTGAAGGTCTGGTGGTACTGATAACATGGAGAAGGTTTACAGTTCACCATGTGGTTAGTCCTGAAAACTAACTATCATTCATACCTTAGGAAATTGAGAGAACATTCTGTAGCAACAGCCTTAGCTAGGAGTGTCTTCCCTGTTCCAGGTGGCCCATACAGCAAGACACCTTTATCACGAAAGAAGCGATTGTAAGAACAAATAAAAACAATTCACTTGAAACTGTTCTTCTTTTAGAATAGAAAGTTAATGTGTTTCAAATATGTTCATTTGTTGAGGGAAAACATGTACCAATTTCAGAATCCATATTTCACCTAACAACAGGTATATCCAAAAAACATTAACAAATATTTTTATAATCTGGGGATAAAAACTCTGCTCCTCTTTCAGGCTCATGAAGGTCGATAGGATTCCCATTCATTCAAAAGAAAGAATTTTCTCTTATGAAATTATTTATAATTTTGCTCCTAAAAAACCCTCCCCTCCATTATGACTTCGGAGTCGGAGTCGGAGTCGGAGTCGGAGTCGGAGTCGGAGGAGGAGGAGTCGGAGTCGGAGGAGTCGGAGTCGGAGTCGGAGTCGGAGGAGTCGGAGTCGGAGTCGGAGTCGGAGTCGGAGTCGGAGGAGGAGGAGGAGGAGGAGGAGGAGTCGGAGGAGGAGGAGTCGGAGGAGGAGGAGGTGCTTTCATGCACATTCAAACCTGGATTGAATGTCAACCACAAACTGGCCGACCCTTTGGGGCCTGGACTCACCTGATCTTCTGAGTCCTGCAGCAAACAATTCAGGGTGTTGTAGAGGAAGCTGAATGGTATCAAGGATCTCTGCCTTGACATCGGACAAGCCACCCACATCCTCCCAACTCACATTCGGAATCTGACAAGCCAATGGCAACAAAATTGGAATAGAGGTGAATCCATCTGACTGAATCTACTTGGAAAGTTTTTCTAAATATACATGTAAAACACATTTCCAAAGAGTCTTAACTCTTAGAGCTGACTCCCATGGTGCTACCAAGGTTACAAACTTATATCCTGATAAGATTTCTTAAAGAAAAATGTTTTGAGCTGTGAATCCTTTATCTTTGTTCATACAGATACAAAGGTGATGCAACATTTGCCAGTTGACGACAATAGCTGACTAGTGCTGGTAAGGCATTGCAACAAAATTCAAACATGTATTCCTATAAGGCATAAAAATTGAAGATCCCTCAGACCTTTGTTGTAAGCACTAGGGTATATGTATATTTATAACTTTAATCAGGATAAAGGACTGGGGATATACATGTACCTTAGGAGCGCCAATGCTGTCAGCGTGTGCAGATTGGAGCTTGCTGAGAGCCACCTCAAAGTCACTCTGATGAATCTGTACCCCAGCGGCACAGATGTCCTTCTCCTCCTGGATTGAGAGCTTGCTTCCTACAGAGCAGGCAGCCACAATCCTGGACAGAGCCGCCCTGATGGTGTGTGCATGGAGGGCCGCAAGGTCACCTAGGACCATACCCTGAGGGAGAGGACAGTGAGAGGGAGTAGTAGAAAGGGGAGTGTTAGACCTGATTTGTGACAAACATATCAAGTCCCTAAGTTTGAATATCCTCTGGATTGGTCAGGGAGGAAAGTCAGATACAATAGAACGTTCTTCACCAAATCCCAGACAAAGAATCCCTGATGATGTGTGCATAGAGGGCAGCAAGATCACCTACATGTAGGACGGAGAGGAAAAGTGAAAAGGGGTAGAGGGAAGGGGAGGGTTAGAAGTGAGTATGTAGTAAAAATCTCGAGACACAGAATTTCTTCTAGATTGGTGAGGGAAGAAAGCGAGTTCCTGTACAGCAGGCAGCCACAATCCTGGACAGTGCCGTTCTGATGGTTTGGCATGGATGGCAGCAAGATCACCTAGGACCATACCCTGAGGGAGAGGAAAGTGAGATGGAGAAGAGGAAAGGGCAGGCTTCCAATTGATCTGTGGTACATATCTCAAATCACAAAGTTTCCTCTTGACCAAACTGATATCACATGATATTTCCTCAGTCTTTTTTTCTCTCATACGGTGCACAGCTATGTGATATACATCAATAGACATCACATGGCAATGTAAATTTAACGTCAGAAGACAATGCCAACATTTCTCACCCATTAACATAACACAATAATATACCAAAGACACTGACATGGACATCTTACCTTACAGCCAGTATTAACAATCACTTTTTAATATATGTTATATTTAGATACTTACAGCTGTTCTTTTAGCAATATGAGGGATCTCAACATCTGCTGCCAGGGATAACCTCTCACATAGGGCTTGTAATATCTCACATCTCTCATGCTCGTTAGGAGCCTACAAAAATGAATAAAATAGAGAAGAAAGGAGTTGAAAGAGAGAGGAGCCAAAGGAGAATAAGAACAGGGAAGGCAGTAAAACAGTAGAATATATGAAGAAAACAAAGGAAGATAGAAAGAGAGAAGAATGAAAGTGGAAATGTGGAATTAAAAGAGAAGATGAGGAATGAAGAAAAACATGGAAGAGGGAGAAGAATCAAATAAACAGAGAGGGAAAAGGAGAGAAGAAATATTATAATTTACAAAGCAACAATCATTAAAACAAAGATAAATCAGAAGTCGCACAACCTTTCCATGGGTTTAAACAATTCTTCAATAAGAATAAGACCCAAATATATCATGCTTGAACAGTGATAGAAGTGAGTCAAATGAAACGTCAAAAACCACTAATCTCTGCCCTAGAAAAACAAGTAGGGCATTCTGGTGAAGTAGTCTATCATGCATTCACTCGATAGAACTTCATTGCATGCAATGCAGAAGAAACGCCTTTCCACCTCCACAGACTTTGTACAGAAGTGTGTGAGTACACACTGAATGAATGAGATTGTCCACATAACATACCTCTATTTGCAAATGATGTAGGAAGCAGCTCTGGATGCCGACTGTCACTCGCTTCGCTGAGGGTGCTGTGGCCACAACTACCATTGGCCAATCAGGGTATGTGGAATGAAGACCATTGATAGTCTCTTTCAGGTATGCCGCTACTCGCATATCTGAAATATGAAATGAACACAAAAGCCTGACCATGGATCATTTGATAGAAATACAGAAAAATATGTGTAAACACGCAACTACCCTGATATAAGTTAACTCTTTCAGTGCCGATGGCACGTATATGTGACAGATAGACTTGTCATTTTCATTCACCAATTGCTCGACCACAGGAAAGGTATATGGTGGTCAATGTATATCAACATTTTCAGCATAAATCAGGCATGCTAAATATATGATTATAATTATATGCTACCACAGAAATTTTCAGAGAAAATTGCAGATTTTAAAAAAGATATTACCTTATTTCAACATTAAACAATAGTAAACAAATGAGAAACCAAAAAATAATGGACAGAAAAGAAACTCAAATGTAATTTTCAATCCTTCCTATACATAAAGTTGGGTAAAATAATGTTTGGTATCATAAGGAATGGTAATAAACTTCCTACAAGTTATGTACACAATATTTTGTGAAATAATAGATGGTGGAGTGGAGACATTTGAAAAGTAAAACATTGATCACATTTTGTTAAAACTTTGAAGAGATCTAAAACCCTTGGCACAGTTAGAGCTAGAGATAAAAGAGATTAGAGATACTGGTCATGCATTTGCATTATGAAAGGAACTGTCTGGAAGCAGTTGGTATTGGTGTCTACAGTAAGAGTTTGGAATCATCAAGAAATAAACATAATCTTGCTGAAAGTCACATGTTTATACAACACACATCTATCATGACAGTTTGGCCCAAACATTACAGCTATTTATTACAGCTATTATGAATACCGGGGACATTTGCAAAAGCAATCCTTTTCAGGGGACATTTCTTCTATGATATGGCTTCCAACCACATCTAAAAAGAATGAGAAAGTTCACAAATTACATGTATTTCTCACCTTTACCAGAAGTGAACCTTATCTTTAACCCCTTCCATGCCACCAGATTTTTTAGCAATAGTCAAAAATAAATTTTCAAGTGTTAACTATAACTTTTAATGAGTTTTTTCTTGAGGAAACTGGGCAAAGATATATTCCTTATAGGAATAAAGATTATATTGAAGGCACAGGTTTCTGTATGAGGAAGAATTTTCAAGCCATTCTGAGCCTAAACGAAATTTTCAACACTCAAATGTTTGGGCGGGATTTGCCGCCCATGGCTTGGTATGGGTTAGTGGGGTATGTGGCTCATATACATGTACAACCCTGTTTTCATAATTTCCTTTCAATTTCAACTTCTCGACAAAATTCCTTACCGTGTATATTGTTTTTAAAGACATTACACCTTATTAGAACCATGTAGCACTAAAAGTGAAATATTATTGTTGCCAATTTGAAGAACAAAATGTGATTAATTTAGCCCTTAATTAATTCCTGTCCTGAAAGGGTTGAATTAAATTCCATGAATAAATACACTTTCATATCAAAGAAAAGAAATATTGGCATACATCTTTTCTACTCCAGGAAGAAAATATTAGATATTTTCAATCCTACTGTACATGTACAGTACTGTACAGTACAGTGTTCAAATTCTAAAATGAAATTCAACACATACGGAACAGAAAGAGGTAATAGTTTTGAAACGTATTTCAACAATACGTAACAGTTAGGGTTCGATACTTACCATCTCCTGAACCTTCTCGATCTCTGCCAATAGCATGTATGTTCCTCAGGAGAATGATACATGGGACACTCATACCAGCTGCAAAACATGAAGTGCAATAGTTGCATCGATAGTTGCATTCTCACGCATGTACTTTACACAAAGCATTAAAAAAATGTCCACATAATAATACTATAATATGCAACTACTACTGAACATAAATGTGTGCTCCATCTCTACTTTACCATATCTGTTACCTTTTGAACTACAGTTTGTCATGCAATAACTCTTGCTTTATTCAATTAACTATCACTTTAAAGTAGTTAGAAAGCTGTTCAACATGCTGGTATCATATTGTGCTATTTTTCCTCATTACTCTAAACCATGTCAATCAACATTACTATAAAAAACTTTCACTTCAATCAGCAGACAAACAAAAGATCCAGCATAGCAAAAATAAAGGCGAGATCCTGCATCCAGTACATGTACTGAACAGATGAGGAGAAAGAAAGCTTACAATTGATCCTGTTTACCCTACAGTACACGTGCCTGTGACTATTATGCATGTATCACCGATACCATTGAAGAATGTGTTCCTAATTTGGAAAACATACTTTTCCACTTCTCACTGATACCTTTGAAGAATGTGTTCCTAATTTTGACCTCGGTGGCAGCAGAGGTGTCAGCTAGAAGATCGTAGCAGTTGACATTGACACAGTGCAGGTTGAGCTGACGACAGACAGCTTTCATCGAGGTTGCCTTGCCACACCCAGCGGGACCAGTCAAGAGAATGGAAGCAGGTAGCCTTTCGCACTGAGCCCTAGATGACACATTAAACATATACACACTTTATACATAATGTTTACTTATCCTGCCTGCAAGATCGACTTGTTTTGACAGTTATTTGTCCATACAAGCATTCAGTTTTTTTTCTCTGTAAAAATGTCATATTACAGATATAAAAACATGTTACATTGAGAGGTTTGAATTATATTAGAGGAACCACTAGCACAGGAGTAGGAACATGAAACTGCAAACTATTTATGATGTAGATATTTTTCTTGTCTGCAAAATATTATTAAGATTAGTAGCCTACAGACATTCATATAGTTGTATCTGTATTATGGCAATGGAATGAGTGCCATTGATACTTGAATAAATACATTCTGATTGTTTCCATTATTGCATACCATGTATTTTGTGTTATTCTTATTTCCATGACGTCTCAACAATACCTGTTATGCACTTTTAATCAAAAAATCCTTGTAAAATTCTTAATTCATTATGGCCCGTATTCTGAACTCCGGTTTAACTTAAACCATGGTTTAAATCTGTGGTTTAACTATGGGTAGCCAAAAATGTCAAAACTTTGTTTACAATGTATGTTCCTTATGTTTACTGGATTCTGGTCTCATGCATTAATGGTCAAGAAAACTAGAGCACTCGGAGGGGGGGACCTGTCCGAGTACATGTATCCCCCGAACCCGTCACCCATCCCCCATTTGAATCAATGTTGTGACTGAAATGGATAAAGTGGCAATTTGGGACCTCGGGTATCACTGCTGACAAATTTGACCTTTTTGTACTTTTGTCATTTTTTGTCATTTTTTGTCATTTTTTACTTGTTTTGAAATTGAAGGTGATCCGATGAATGATGACTCCACCCACACCAAACACAATAGACGTCTTCATCTTAGCATAATGCACCTCCATGCGAAATATGAAGATGATCCGACAAGAACTGCAGCCGGTAGAGCGCTCACAAGAAAGTCTTTACCATTTCTTTAAAAAATATGGTTACCATGGCAACGATGACTCCACCCACACCAAAAACAATAGGTGTCTTCATCTTACCATAATGCACCTCCATGCGAAATTAGAAGGTGATCCAACAAGAACCGCAGCCGGTAGAGCGCTCACAAGAAAATCTTTACTATTTCTTCAAAAATATGGTTACCATGGCAACCATGTCAACTCCGCCCACACCAAAAACAATAGGCGTCTTCATCTTACCATAATGCACCTCCATGTGAAATTTGAAGGTGATCCCATAAGAACTGCAGCCGGTAGAGCGCTCACAAGAAAATCTTTACTATTTCTTTAAACATATGGTTACCATGGCAACCATGACTCCGCCCACACCAAAAACGATAGGCTTCTTCATCTTGCCATAATGCACCTCCTTGTGAAATTTGAAGGTGATCCGACAAAAGCTGCAGCCAGTAGAGCGCTCACATGAAAATCTCTGCGGCGGACGCGGATGTGGCGCGACGATGCCAAATCCATAGTATCCCCGAACACTAGTTCGGGGGATACAACTATTGTACTTATCATTCCCAGACAGTTTTTAAAAGTGTGAGTACCAAATATGCTGATATATTGAATATCTACTGTTAGAGATTTGTGTCATATTTGGCTGCCCATAGTTAAACCACACATTTAGACCATGGTTTAAGTTAAACCGGAGTTCAGAATACGGGCCTATGACTTTCAATCAAATTCCTGTTTAGCAAAGTTTTAGTTTTGAGAATGAATCATATAACAGAAGTTAAATCAATAAAAAAAAAGTGAACAGACCTGCCCAGTAGAAATGGAAGAATGAGTTGCTCCAATTGAAACGGATATCTACTGATTCCTGCTGGGACTGGAGAGGCCCATAAAGGATCTAACTCGTTCCTCAGGTAGACGTCAGCTGTCACTGGAATAAAGCTAGGCTTTGGTCCTTCCTTCAAGGCAGGTGCAAATATGAAAGATAAATCAATGAAAAGAGCTCCACTATGAAAGTCTGTATCTTTTCAAATGAGATGAGAAAGGTAATGGATATCACAATTTACAGAGGAAAAGAAACATATCAGTGATATCGTGTTCTTTCTGCTATTTACAGATTTTCAAGTCCTGAGATTTGAGATGGACACTTGAGCATCCCTCTCTTTTGGGGGCAATGATAATGAAGTAAACTAAACATTACAAATGTGTTGTGAATTCAGGGGAAAACAATACAAGGAATATTGTCTTGCTCATATATTTTACAAATGTAGTCTATCGCTTTTGAATCATAAGAGCATTATATTCATAGGCACACAACCAGTCTTTATGAAGTCAAATATTTGCAAATATAAATATGTGTCGATTTCAAATTATTTGTTTGTCTCAAAATACAGAAACTATACTGTAAACACTGTTATTTTCGCGTGATTAAATTTTCGCGCTGAGCTACCCCAAAACATATTCACGGGATCTTGAATTCGCGTTGCACAATTACTCACTCGCAAAAATGCGACTCCATTTATTGTTTCACACACACGCGGTCAATTCAAATGCATGGTACAGGCTACAGACACAACTACACACACGCATTCTAAAATGAATTGGATTCAAACATGTATTATTCAGATGAAGCGCGCAATGCAGCATTCATTCAAAAAAAGCATAAGAAATCGTGCTAATATTTTTGTGTGTTCCAGAATTCGCGCCCGACGAAAATAGCGCGAAATCCGCGAAAATTAATGTAACGCGAATATTTCTGCAATTACAATATTGGATTACAAGATGGTATGAATTGTAAATTCATCATTTCAAGAAATAAGTTCCTCTCCTGGGCCCCGCTGCATAAAACTTAACATTAATGGTAACTCTGCTATCAATGGCAACTACCATGATGGTAACATCACACAACAGCCAATCAAAATCAAGGTTTCCATGGGAGTTACCATTGATGGCAAAGTTACTGTTAATGGTAAGTTTTATGCAACGGGCCCTGGTATGGGAAATATCTACTGAAGAAACCAACAACTAATGTATAGTTACTGTACCACAGAAATATGTAGTCTCTCTAAATGACTTTATGATTAATATGAAATGATTTGTTCTCCTCAGTTTTGTTATGGTTCTATTCTGATGAAGCCATATACCTGTATGTATGACAATAGTTTGTTTTTTTGTCTCTCTCCCCCCCCCCCCCATTTTCACAGGCTCCCAATACACAAACACCTACCTGATAGACTGTTGTATGGAGGACATTGGCTAGGTATGATACAGCTCCTTCCACTGGCGACACAATCTTGTTGACCAGGAAGTAAATGTTGGGTAAACGCTGACCTCCCCCTTCTCCAGCTTCTTGTGTGAATTCAGGAAACTCTCTGGTGCTCAGGCTTATCACATCTCCTTTGGAAAGCAGCCTGTGTGAATGATTGGTTTTCAAAGAGGTCAAACAATGCATTCATATAAACTCTGCAGTTGATACATGTACAATGATGACAACTGGTATAGTTATGGCATCTTTCAATATGAATCAGGTTTCAACTGTAACAGATTACCTCATTCTACAGCATGAAAGGGTACCCATCACCCAAAAATATTTTGTTTTTTTATGTAAGGGGTTCTTAAAGGGATAGTTCACCCTGATTACAAGTTGATTTTAAAAGAAGCAGAAAAATTACAGAAACAGATCAGTGAAGATTTGAGCAAAATCCGATAAGAAATAAGGAAGTTATGAATTTTTGAAGTGGTAATCAATCAGACACAAATTGGCAACTCCGTGACTTATCTTCCGAGCTCCTCTCCCATTTGCCCTGTACCCCCAAAATCATCAATTTCCATTTTCTCTAAAGGAAATATTTAATCATACACACATTAGATATAATCATTACTCGTATCTTTTTACACAAAACCTGTATGAAACAAATATATTTCTCAGTGGCGGATCTACGGGAGGGGGGGGGTGGGTTTAGGGGGTTTAAACCCCCCCCCCCCTTGGGCTGCCAAGTAAAAATTTAATGTGCATAGAAAAACGCCATCATAATATGTCCAGACCCACACAGTATGTTCCTATAGCACAGGACTGCTTATTATGGTCTCCATTGCGTTAGTAGATGCCAGGAAAACATCACTTACGGGGGTTCAAAATAGCGAAAAAATTTGGCTCGCCGCTATGCGGCTCGTGGACATTGCCACTTTGTGGCTTGTGGACGATGCTCTGCATCGTCGCCATTGGCGGATCCAGGGGGGGCACTTCCGGCCCGTTCCCCCCTTTGGGAAGAAAAGTATGCATTTTGACCATAGACGACCCGCCATTTTCTCGATTTTTTTTTTTTTTTGCTTGTCAGGGAATTATGGAGGGAAACTGGAACCCCCATCCCCCCCCCCCCACTGAGCGAATGTTGCAGGTCTGGCAAAAAAAAAATTTTGTCGACACCCCCCCCCCCCCCCCCACTGAGCGACTTTTCGAGAAGCTGGCGAGACCAACAAAATACGGGTCTACCTTTTCCAAAAGTTGGGTCAAACCACCCCCTTGGAGAAAAGCTAGATCCGCCCCCGTTTCTTCATCAAAAACTAAAAAAATGAAAATTGAGTAAATGGGAGAGGAGCTCGCAAGATACGTCATGGAGTTGCCAATTTGTTTCTGATTGATTACAACTTCAAAAATTCATAACTTTCTTATTTCTTATCGGATTTTGCTCAAACTTTCACCGATCTGTTTCTTTAATTTTACTGCTTCTTTTAAAGCCAACTTGTAATCAGGGTGGACTATCCCTTCAACCCAAAAAACTTGAAGTTGATTTTGTAAATTTGTACATTGTAGCTGTACACTTATTTTTTTTTAAGTGATGGGTTCACTTTAAAAATTCATCATTCTTATAATTCACTAGATACTTGATCAGAGAAATTCATGTGGAAGGGTGTGTCTTTTCAATTTTCATCCAGTTGATAAAATTAAAGATTAACTTGCTTTCCAACTGATGTGTGCATAAGTATTCTCTGGTAGTTTTCAGCAAGTCAAGAGGGCAAATTCTGTTTGAATTCCATGAGTGTTTTCACTTTCCTCTCCCCTCATGTGACCAGGCACCACAAAACCACCAAAAAGTCGCACTGTGTGGTTTTCAGTTAGAGCTCAATCAATGTGTTTTTGGTAGGCATGATCAAATTTTAGTTTTGGGTATATCCCGAAAGGGTATATCCCGAAAGGGTATACTTTTTATAAGTCATCCAAAAATTTGGAGGCACCAAACGATCTAAAAATGGTATTTTTGACAGTTTTCATTAGACTTATGTGTGTCTTCTCTGGATTTGTGGTATTACTTTTCTGTTTTACAAACCTGAATACTTGCCCCATTTTGATCTCCCATAAATTTTAAACAGAGCTTTTTTAAACAAAGTTCTTGCTTTGATACTTGTGCACTAAAATTAACAGGATATGACTAATTAGTATACCAAATTTTAGGACAATCTGATAACTTCATAGAAATTTTGGCCAAAGTGGTTATTATGCCCAGCGGCCATTAAATCGGCCTGAACAAGTGAATAATTAGTCAAATTTCTTGGTTTTCATTGTTGAAATTCAGTTAGGTATTTATAACGGAATAAACGCTATCGTTATCAATTCATAACTGAAAAATTTATCAGCAAGAAAGAGCGAGATTCGAACCCGGGACCTTAAACGCAAGTGCAGTGTAGAAAGAGAATACTCTGACCAGACGCCTTTACCACTAGACCATGAGCAATTGACAGCGAATCTGTTCTTGCTGCACTGACTATATACCTCCGCTCCATACAAATCTTATCTATACCTCCATTCTGCTGTTTTTTTTATATCCTAGGTAGGATTCTGGCCAATTTGAGGATTACTGGGCATATTAGCTATAATAGCCGAAATTTTCATTGAGTTCTAATCATCCTTTTGTCACCTTAGCACAACACCTTGCAAGTCAGAGTGCTTCAATAGACTGCAAACTTTAAACTCTTATTTCTCAGAAGTAACGTTATGAGGGACTGTGCATTCTTCTCTTTGTACAGTGAGTTAGGAACATCCAATGCTAATGAGTTATATATCATTTTAAAGCTGAGAATCTGCCCTTTCAGAATCAGACCTTAATTAAAAATCCATATCTGACAACTTTTTGGTGGTTTTGTGGTGCCTGGTCACATATTGTCTGTTCAGAGCCAGAAGGGCACTAACTCATATACTTCTTCATACTTAGAGTTAACGCCATTCTGGCTCTCAGCAGACAACATCACTGACTATATGCTACAGTCTATAGGTCTCACCTCGTTGCAGAGAAGTATTTCTTAATTGCATCGTCAAATTGGCTGGTCATGGGATAGTGTGATGACTTGATGAGGGAGAGATGAACAGCAGTGGCAATGGGTGGCTTGCAGCTGGTTGTGATGCTCTGTGATGTCGTCAGGATACTGGAGAATTCTTCTAGTTCCTCAGTGGCAAGCTAGGAATATCAAATAAAATCAGGGAACATGGTACAAGAAAGTTGATGAAAAATACACACAAAAACTGAATAAACACTCCTGAAAAAATGAATACAAGTTAGGAAAAAAAGTAATTTCTTGGATTTTCCATGATTGTGAACCTCCGTATTATAAATGATATGAATCAAGTAAGTCAATGTGAGTTACTCTCATTAAAGAACAAAATCTCAGCCAACATCTGTAATTGTGGAATACTTTAGTTTTTAGAGGTTTGTCACTATCAAACATTCAAAATCTTTAGACTACCTTAATAGACACCATAGCATCTGGCTGTATGAGTCGAGAAGGATGATCCTGGATATTGAACCAAAGCTGTGGAGATATTGCCACTGAATCATCTTCCACAATGAATTCAACATCATTTGTGCTGAAAGGAACATGTGCTCCATTTCTCTTGCTCCTTTTATCCCCATTTGGGAAGAGTTTGGGATTGACAACAAAGATTTGAGCGAGATGAGCTCGTTCTCCATGACCCCCTCGATGTGGAACGGGAGGTTGGTCCGTAGTCTTTTCTTCAGTTTGGTCATCTCCCTTGTCATCTTCCAGCAAAGTTTTGCTACATTTAGCAGCATCTTGAGTACTGTCTGTTGTTGGTGTTGGCGATCTTGCAGGCAGGGTCTTTGGAGTGGACGTTTGGATGAGGTCCAGGATTTCAGGTCCAGGTATTGAAGATATAGCAGTTTCTTCAGTGTCAGTATTATTATCTGAGTGTGCTTCTTCATTTTCAATCACCTCCTCGGACTGATGTTTTGCTAATGATATTTTGACCCAGCTGCCATTGTAAGCATGGAGTCTATCAAGTGTATCTTTGGTCACCCCTAGCTTATACAATAGTTCACACTGGTCACTGACAAATGAATTACAGGCAGATTTACTCCCTTTTCCAAATGCATTGCCATGTGCAGAAGATGTAGGCGTAAGAACAGGTCTCAGAGTTAGACTCAAAGCATTCTGATGGTCATTGTTCATGTTGATATCAAACGTTCCTCCAGAAGAGTAGGACATGTCGTCAGCTGTGCCGGAATCAGAATGCTGATTTTGTATGTCATGGGGTTCCCCAAATTCAAGCAAACCCTGAGCAAAGTCTGACATGATGCGTGGTTCTGGGAGGTGAAAACAAGGGGATTCCATTCCATCTTGAGAACCATCTCTTCTTCCATTTCTGGTTTGCACTGGGCTGAGAAGCCTTTCGTCAGGAAGGCCAACGCCACTTGAAATATCTGTGATTGCGATAGATGTGTTGACTGATATTATTCCCTGCGTTACAGGCTCGCATTCCAGGGCAATCAAATCCATGTAATTTGCTAAGCTGTACGTTTCATCCCCACTGAACACTGGAATGACAGGTGCAAGAAATCTATCACTTGCCCGCACTAGCACCTTCTGTTGACATGCTGATACAAGGAGTCCTGTACTGAAAAGCCTCTTCTTTGACCATTCATAGCATCGGCTTGTTCTTGCTCCAAATACAACTTTGGTGAGAGGAAATGCTTTCACAGGTCTTATGTAAACTTCTTCATGGTCTAAGATTTTGTAGTGTTTGTGAAACGTTTCTGTGGCATATAAGGTAACAGTATCAGGGCATTCAGACACTTGAGAAAGTGAGATAGACTTCCTCACCACAGCATCATCTAAAATCTGTAAACAAGCAAAAAGTTCCCTGTCCTCTGCAGTTGAGCTCTCGTGTTCAGTAATCAGAGAAACTATTGCATAATTGTCAAGCTTATCTCCAAGAAAACGACTAGAAGCGCTCTTAGATATGCCAAGATGAAGATAGTTGTGATCAATAGAAAAGTTAAATCGTGAAAATTTAGCATGGGTCCGAGTCACAGGAAAACTCATGAAGGCCGCCATTGTCACTGATAAAGAGCCACACGCATGCACAAGTCGTGGTTTCCAAAATTCAAAGGTCACGCCCGCGCCCCCGTGTAAATGAATGCTGAAGTAGCCGACGAATATTTTACACAGCCCGTCTTAATAATTATAAAGCAAACAGCTGTTCGTATGATCAATATAGTAGAGTTATCTAAAAACTTTTAGATTTTTGCTTTATTAATTAATAATAATATTTTCTAAAGAGTAATATTAATGTTTTAAAGATATTTGAAATCCTTAAAGCTAAAAATTACCACTACAAACGGAAATATTAAATACTATTTCACATGAATCATTACTGGTACCCTGCGTATCAAATTGTTTATTCACTGCATTCTACATGTCTGCTTGTTTTCTGATGCCAAATGCACCGCAGCGAAACACCATCAACGTCCGCCGCCGTAGCTCACCCGGTCGATCAACGTTCTCTAGCTAGCTACATTTCTGTGCTGCAGCTGCTTGGACTCTGGACTGGAGTTTGCCGACCCTCGAACGTAACTCAAGAAAAGGGTAAAATTTATCTGTTAATAGAGTTTTTGTATTGTATTCGTATGAAAGGATAACTTGAAATGTTCCATGCTAGACAAGCGTTATATGACTTATTTGCGGTAGATTGTCATTAGTTTTTACAATAGGCTAGGCCTAGACAATATTTTTAATTGGATTCTGGAGAATACATGGAATAGGCAGATAGATAAGCATGATTGATAAGATAGGTATTTGCCAGGCATTAGATTAGGCCAAGTTCATTGAACTTGTCTTGAGACTTGAAATCAATTTTAGAAATAGAATGTTCATGAAGGTCATTATTATTCATTTTATTTATTTTTAAAACTTTAACTTTAAGCTCAGTTGATATTAGTTATTATGGCCAAAGTCATTATTATGCACAGCCGCCATTAAATCCGCCTGAACAAATGAATGATGGGGAGCCCCATGTCTGCGCACCTAAGGTTTTGACCTGAAAATGAACAAGAATTTCTTCAATATTCCTCTAAAGATTAATTTTATATTATTCCCGATATTCTAAAGAGTAAGTCTGCAAAAAATCACATCAAAATTAGAGCAAGAACAATGCCATTTTCACAAGAAACGGTGGCCATGGTGGCCGCGTCATTTCAACATTGCACAAACAATGGTGCCCCATGTCTGCGCACTCATTCATATTACACGCAGTTCGGGAGTTTTGACTTGAAAGACAACATTTTGAGGCTTGTGAATAAAAGGTTTGAAATATTAAAGACCTTTTTTCATTATTATGACTCGTTTTTGCATGAATACTTATCGCTATGATAAAGATGAAAAGTTTGTGTTTGTTGCGTGTTTTGTTTTATTAGAATCGCGCAGTTACGCGTGTGTGCAGACATGGGCACTGCGCAGACTTGGGGACTCTAGCCAAGTAATTAGTCAAGTTTCTTGGTTTTTAATGTTGAAATTCAGTTATTTATAACGGAATAAACGCTATCGTTATCGATTCATAACTTAAAAAATTATCACGAAGAAACAGCGGGATTCGAACCCGGGACCTTAAACGCGAGTGCAGTGTAAAAAGAGAATACTCTGACAAGTGACAGTCTGACCAAATCAAATGCCTAGGCTTTACCACTAGACCACGAGCAATTGACAGCGAATCTGATGTTGCTGCACTATAGTACCTCCGCTCCATACAAATCCTATCTATAGGCCTACCTCCGTTCTGCTGTTTTTTTGATATCCTAGGTAGGATTCTTGCCAATTTGAGGATTACTGGGCATATTAGGTATAATACTAATAGCCGTTAATATTCTTATTGTTACTGTTGTACTGTTATTACTATTTTTATTGTTTGTAAATAATGTATCTAGGCCCTATGTGTTAAAAAAAGGTATATGTCAGTTTGTGAATTATGACTATGCATGCTATTAGTATTAGCAGATGAGTATGAGATGTAACTTTTCCTTTTTTAGTACATTTCAATTAATTTGCTGACTATTGTCTGAATTATGTAATCAACTTTACGGGGCTAACCTCGATTAGACTATGCTATTTGTTAGCTCCCTTTATCATTGTGATTTTGGTAATAAACTCATTCATTTATTCATTCATTAACTGAAATCATTCATGTTGCTGGATATTTGTTTGTTTTTTTTAATTTAATTTCCAGAAACATATAATAATTAACCTGACAACAATTTTCAAAAAACATAAAAACATATAAAGTGTAACATAAACAACAACCAATGCCTGGGGGTTTACCTATAAGAAATGATAATTTCTGTTTAAAGGTTCTCCTCAGGCCTCATTGGTTGTTGTACAAACTAAGTAATACAAACAATAGTAGGCAGCATGTGGCAGCAATAAAAAAATAAAAATGAAGCATAACAACATGCCTGTGGTCCATGGAACATCATGATCATGAATAATTTGTTGATAAGTGGTTTATTTTGAGCTGAGTGCGATAAAAAAAAAATGTTTAGGGATGTATTAACCTCGCATAAATGTGAGTGGTGATCTATTTAAAGACAGTGTCAGTACGGTAATTAGTATTCTGATGAGAAAATCATTACCATTTAAATGGTACCAATCAGGCAATCACCCAAAAATATTTTGCTCTGTATGTTAGTTCCATGTCGTTATCCTTTATTAAAAAACAGGGCCTCAAATATTACTTCTGACTGTAAAGATATAGACTATTGCAAGTTAATTACACTCTTTATAAGCGTAAAATCGACTTGTGAATAGACTACTTGACGGACCCGTACACGCTACCCAACTTAGCGTTTGGTGCACAGTGGCGGATTCAGGAATCTGAAATAAGGGGAGGGGCGCCAACGGCGAGGGAGCGGAGGGTGCGGGAGGGGGATACACAAAACAGACAAATTAAATGGGGCGCGCGCGCCCTTGGCGCCCCTGCCTGGATCTGCCACTGGTGCACCTTCATACTCCTTAACTGTTGACCTATAGAATGCCAGTTAAGTTCATTGAGTTTGATTTTATACCTTCTAGAGCTCTGTACACATATTATTTTTTCAAGTGAGTGGTACCCTTTAATAGTATGAAGGTGGGGGGGAGGGGGGGGGGGGTTGTGTGTTCGGACAGTTATAACAAAACTTGACCTGCCAGTTTTGCTGTCGGAATTTACGAAAAATATGTATCAAGTAACACTAAACCCAGTGAATATTTGCAATTCATAATTCTCTCAACCCATCTTGTCAAAGATTCATGATAATTTGCATTAAAACTTGTTCGATTTACTGTCCGGATAACCAACCTGTCCGGACACATGACGTGTGGCTGTGTGGGATATAAATACAGTGTGTGTGAGAAAAACTGTGACAGGTGAGTCTCAAGTCAGTTGGTTGATAATTGTCTTCTATTTTATTTAAGTCTATTATTTTATGTTTCCCTGCAGGGAAAATTAAACAAATATTCACTTCAATTGCCCAATAAAACAAAGAATTTGTTATCCTGAAATTACACTCCTGCAGGAGATTTGCCAAACTGAAGCTAAAAGTTATAAAATGTGATTTATTTGTACTTGTATGTCTGTATGCATTTGTGTTTTTAGGGATGACTGATGGAATGCAAATGTGTTAAACTTACATGTAGTCTTCTTCTGGTCTATTTATGAATGGGAATATGAGCATGTGATGAAGATTAGACAAAAATATATGGTACATGTACATGTACTATGTACATATAGATCTCTATTTAACAATATGTGTTTTTTATTAGTTTCCCTCCTGGTTGTTGGTCTAAGAATGTTGATTTAGAGTTGGAAGAAACACCAAACTATTGTGTCACCCAGCTCTGAGGGGGTAACCTCGCTAGTCATAAGGACCGCTATTCATAAGGACCACTTATTCGTAAGGAGTTAAGGACCGCTATCCATAACGCGTGACTAAATGAATAGCGGTTTTGTATGAAAAGCGGCCCTTCTAAATAGTGAGCAAACCATAGACAAATTACCTCGCTATTCATAAGGACCTCTATTCATAACTATTCATAAGGACCACTAACGCGTGTTAAATGAATAGCGGTCCCTGAGAGCCGCTGTAGCCTTGTGCATATGTATTATAAGTGAGCCTATTCATGTGATCTCATGATTCATAGATTAGGATTGGGGGGGGGGGGTGTCCTGACACTTAAAGACAAAAAGTAACCTGTCGCATTTGCCATAGTATATTCATCAAGTATTTTGCCATAGTATATTCATCAAGTATTTTGCAATTCATCAATAACATTCACTGAGAACTTTAGATTTATGACTACATGTGTACTTGCATGAAAATATTGTTCAATTTACTGAATACTATAACACTAGAATGACCTGTCTGGAAAGCGAACCTGTCCCAAGATACAACTTGTGCATACATGTACATGCTTCTACATGTACATGTGTATGTCTTACTCATTGTAAGAACTTAAATTTATACTAAAATATCACTTTTCTTAATGTGTGTGATGTAACTGGAAAGAGTTCTGATATTTTATGAGTGAAATACATGTATTTTGACCCTTGAAGATCTTATGGCTGCTCTAGTTATAACACAAACCTAGGAAATAGATATTTTGTGCAAAATAATGCAAACCAGTACTATTTCTTTTTAAAAAAGTTTTTTGTTCTCTTTAAGGAATTTAGGAGAAATTGTTTTCTAAATACAGTACATGTACATGTACATGTACCATCTACATGTACCATTTATTCAGTGCATCCCAGAAAAAACGAAACCCTAAAACAACGGGTTATTGTGACCACACAATTTGCTCTATGACAATAATATCTATTTTCCATAAACTAGAAGTATTGTGCTTTTAAATGATACCTTGATGACATCCATCCGTACGTGCTCTACAGAGCAGCAGCATTTTGAAAATAACATGTAAAAACTCAGTTGTGCCGGCAGGGGCATACGCCCCCAAAATTTGCAATATTAATAAATATCACTTAAAAGATGAAAAAGTGCCCTTCCTGTGATGGAAAAGGTGCCCTCCTGAGGTGGGAATTGCCATAATCTTGATATTTTTTCTGCCTTACATGTATGTGACATTTCTATCTTGTATTTTCATTTGATGACGGTGGAAAGTGTCACTTACGTTACTTTTAGGAAAAATATCACCTTTCTGTCCGCTTTGTTCTTGAAAGAAATTTCCGTTCAGATAAAAGCAAGATATTGCTTTTCATTTCGATTGCAGGTACCATTTCAATACAAAACATGCCCTTTCGTTAACCCCAACATTGACTTTCCTTTATTTCATGATAAGGGCATTATCCTTAACATCATTATTGAGAGAAACAGATGAAAACAGTCTTCTAGATAGTTATTGTCATAGAGCACATAGTGTGGTCACAATACCGGTAACCCTTTGTTTTAGGGTTTCGTTTTTTCTGGGACGCATTGTATATTGACCCTTGAGATTACAGCCTTGAATAACATAGCACATAAAATAATGAAATTGAAATGGTACAGAATATAATTTGTTAAAAACCCTAAGCCCTGAAAGTCCGCTCCTGAAGCTTTATTTATATTTAATGAAAGTAATTAACATATATGAAAATAGCATGTAGCTTTCTTTGTAAAATCTTGACGAACAAATATATACATGTAATTCCTAAATGAAACAAGCAACTTTCCTAAAGATTAAAGAATGAGGAATTTATTAAAAGCAAATTTTCATTTTCTGTTGAGGAAAGAATTCAAAGTGAAAACAGTCATATTCTTGATGTTGGTACTGTATGTGATGTGTATTTAAACACACCCTGATCATTGATAATCTCTTGCTTTGGGGGTAGAGAATCTAGAGATTTATTGTTTGAATAGTTCTTATCACCAAACAGTAATGGATCTTGCATGACATAGTAATGATAGAATTTGTAAACAATTTTAGCCTACATGTATGTACATGTGTGTGACCATTAAATAATATAGTATAATAGCTGAGTTACAATGTCCAAGTACTTTCACATCTGTGTAGAATCTTCTTGAAAGCAAATATCTTTTTTCTTTTTTTACGCTCTCTCTCTCTGTACATATAGAATTTATAAATATGTCACAATCGGGTAAAATTTTCTATTAGGACACTAAGTACATTATTCATAGTTTTTAATTCCAGTGTATATGACCTTTACTGAGAACAATACCATACCAGTACATGATCTTTTTGTGAAATGTTCAGTAAGAGACCAGGGACCAGTTCCATAAAACTTGTTATCAATAACAACAGTTACTGCTACAGATCTATGACAATCAAATACAATGATTTCAGTAGCTTACAGAACTTTATCATAACTTGTTATTGCTAAAACAAGATTTTATGAAACAGGGCGCAAGAGTGTTGCAAATACATGTTGCAAATTTGCCTAAAATTAGACCAGGGGAATTTTTACTCTGTGGTCTCTTGCTTGTTTACAATGTTAACCCATTGACTGCTGCATTCTCTTATTCACATAGGCTTAGGCCTATGTGAATAATGTTAACCCGCCCGACCCTAAAAATCTCGCCGACCCTAGGTTTTTTTGTTTTTTTTTGGCTATCGATATCGCGTATCGTGCTGCCTTTGCAATCGCGATTGCGATCGAAAAACCCGGAAGTGTTGCGGACAGAACTAGCTGCGTTTATTATGTACTGTACTGTCATTAAAAAAAAAAATTTTTTTTTAAATCCCGACCTACCTACCGTATTTTTCAGTGACCCGTTACGCCAATACAACAATTTTTTTTTTTTGGCCTTACTACAGGAACTACACATACCTTGGGCAGTATTCAAATCAAAACGCGCATTAACCCTTTCAGGACAGGAATTATTTAAGGGCTAAATTGATCACATTTTGTTCTTCAAATTGGCAACAATAATAGTTTTCTTTTAGTGCTACATGGTTCTAATAAGGTGTAATGTCTTCAAGTTTGAAAACAATATACATGTACATGGTTAGATATTTTGTCAATTAGTTGAAAATATTGCCAATTTTTATGAAAAACAATGATTTTGAACCTCTCAATTGTTGCCAATTTAAGGATTTTAAAGCTTATTCTCGTATTTAAAATTCCTGGCATCAAACGCAATATGGTCATGCAATAAAAATGGACATAGTATGTGCAGAAATTGTTGCTTTTTCTACTCATGCATCTGGTGAATCAAAAGTTATAAAGCCAAACCACAAAATGTGGTTAGTTGTCAGTTGTCATGAAAGGGTTCAGTTAGCATTTTACTTAGCATTTGGCTTGGCTAAGTAAACTGGCTTAACTTGTATTCAGATCAAATTCAAGCACTTTACTTAAAGGACAATTAACCCCACATGATATTCTAGATGCGGTATTGTCTGCTACGTCTTTCCATGGAGGCTGCCATTTTGTGCATGACACGGATCATTAGGTACCATATGCATTGATAATAGCCTACCTTTACAACAGATACGTCGCTTTGTTCTGATTTTATTACGATTGTTATTGGCCATGGGCCTAGATAATTGACGACCCATGAGTTCTAATAGCCATCCTGTAATGCAGATTCCTCGCTTTGTTTTGGTATTGTTACGATTGTCTCCGTCCTTGACGTCAATTCTCCGTCTCCACGTACAGAAAGTATATTTTTATGAACAAATTAAGACCTTTTAAAAAATATATAAAACTAAACTTACATTTCAGAATATGTGACTATATCTAATATATATTTGTCCTCTAAAAATCAATTACAAGTTAACGATGAAGGAAATATTACTTGGGATGAAAAATATTTTCGTGTACACATAAAGTAATGGCAGCCCCCTTATTATTGCTAGCAGACAATAACTTGGCTGGAAAATAGTGATTTATATCTATATCCTGTGTTTTTACATGAAATTGCATGTATCAAATAAGAGGCATATACTACACCATTCAAAATAAGCTAATTCATACGCTGAGGTTAATTTCCCTTTAAAGCAAGCCGACTTTAATGCAAATTACTTACTAATATCCATTGTGACGTCACATATACTGTCCAAAATCATGCGCAATAAATGCGTCACAGTTGATGCGCACTTGCTTGTGCGCAGCTTATACTGCTCCACGTATGTATGAAAGCCATGTATCTGCCAATCATGTAATTGGCTTAAGTCTGCTAGGGAGCTGTCTTTAGACCTAAGGTAAAATACTTAGCCAAAACATTCAACTGAATACCAAAATTGCCTAAGTATTTTTTCTCAGCCGAAAACTAAGTAAACTACTCATATTTCACTCTTAAGTATCGAATTGAATACGGGCCCTGGTTCCTGTAAGCAGTGGCCTGTGGGTTAAGAAATGAATAGAATGATGCACAGAGAGTGAGAGCAATACAATACATGACCTTTGTATGAAAAGTTGAGTATTAAAGCTAGGCACTGAGAGTGTTACAAACAAATATTACAAATTTGCCTAAAATAGACAAAGAGGACTTCCCCCTTTCTCTTGCCTGTTTGCAATGTTAAGGGGAATAGAATGACGCATCATAATATATCAGATGTTTCGTAATGTAACTGGATTATTTTGAAAGTTCTGGTGGTTCATTGGTGAGGATGCACAAAACCTGTCAGTTTCTTAAAATCAAACCAGAATGCAGTCAGACAACTTTGAGACGTGCCTTAATTATTTTACACGTCTGGTGGTATGTTGGAATTAGAGCTTACATGTAGTAGATGAACAGACTATTGGAGACAGCAAGTATGTATCAGCAGTAGGATTCAAATGGACTGCTCCAGGAAGAGTGCTCGTAATTTAACCCTAAATTGATAGCAACTTTTGGTCATTGTCTCACATTTCGTCTTGGACATTCTAAATTTGGATCTAGATGTGGATTTTATGTGAGAGGGCATCATTCTGTACTTTTAAGAGTGAAGTGTTATCGCTTTCTACATCCATTTTTGTGTAACTGGGGTTTATACTAAAAGTAAAATGCAATTAAATCTTTGGATTCTACATTTGTAAATCATAAGTGTTTGTGAGCATATATTACATGTATTTGACCTTGCCTAACAATGTTCATACAACACAAATCACACCCGAATGCTCCGAAAGGCTATTAATAATGTTTGCATTCAAAGTCATCAGGAAATCAAGATTCCGTCTTGGACATTCTATAAAATTTGGATCTAGATGTGGATTTTATGTGAGAGGGCATCATTCTGTACTTTTAAGAGTGAAGTGTTATCCCTTTCTACATCCATTTTTGTGTAACTGGGGTTTATACTAAAAGTAAAATGCAATTAAATCTTTGGATTCTACATTTGTAAATCATAAGTGTTTGTGAGCATATATTACATGTATTTGACCTTGCCTAACAATGTTCATACAACACAAATCACACCCGAATGCTCCGAAAGGCTATTAATAATGTTTGCATTCAAAGTCATCAGGAAATCAAGAAAGGATGTAAAAGTATTCAGCACTTCGAGGTCATGATATATAGAAGAACATTACGCCATGACCACCTCTACATTAAGTACATAAAGCTTAACAATTCAATTTCCTTGTCACGACCATAGCCTTTCTCTACCTCTGTCATTACAATTGATCGTATTAGATGCGAAACATGTATTTATATATTCATTTATTTATCCGCTAATGTTGTAACAGCTTGGATAGACATATCAATAGTTAAGATACTTTGTACTTAGGGGCCCTGTACATGTGTGTGGACAATGTATACACTGCTGCAGCTATGTTTTTAATTTTTGAATATATGTTAATCTATGACCACAAATATTAATCGAGTAGCTTACTTGATTGGTTACCACATAAAAAGTTATTTTCAGCATAAAAAATTCCAAACTAAAGAAAGTATATATAGGAACATGTACATGTACATGTAGTTGATATCATGTACATTGTATTGTGTATACAGTGAAACCTGTCTATAAAGACCAATCAAGGGAGACAAGAAAAGTGGTCTTTATGAGCAGGTGGTCTTTATGGACAGGTTCCTGTAATACACATTTCAATGAGAAACATTGTTCAAGGGAAACAAAAATTGTGGTCTTTATAGACAGGTGGTCTTTCTATACAGGTGGTCACTAAAGCAGGTTTGACTGTATACATGTACATGTATATTGCCAAAGTCCCAAAACAGAGCATTGCAGAAGGGATTGACCTGTCCAGAATATATGCCCATGGGGATTTAGTATCCACAGGCATACATGTAGGTGTAATTCAACCTACTATAACCTAATCTGAAATCTAACGTAGGTCTATATGTGGACCAGGTGACGTGTGTAGGTCCAGATCACAGTAAGGATCAGAGATTTGTGGTGACCTGAATCGTAGAGGAAGGAGATCACACTCCCTCTAAATTTTAGCCCCAGGGGAATACCTGAAGAAAACTTTAAAGGTGTCTAGGAATTCAATGTGCATGGTGCACGCTACCGGCCTGCAGCACATTTTGTACTTTCAAACAGTTTGTTGTACTACATTTGTGTATGTCCTGTGTATGATTTGACATGTATAGCTACAAGCCTTATTCATTAAAATATGTTTTTCAGTGTGTGTGTGTAATGGGTTTTTACAGACGTGTATCAATCAGATATGATTATTTACGTCTGGGACCGACCTTTAACGTCACCATCCGAAAGACGTGACTCAGTCTCGAACCTGGGTCCGCTGAATCAGTTTATAACTTCCACTGGTAGGTGGATTACAGGCGCATGCCACAACACCCAGTTTCAGTCTCTTCATTACATTGTTATATAGAGACTGTATGGAAGAAAAACAAATCTAACAGATTGTGTGCATAATTACACTAGTTACAGAAAATTGTCTTTTTTCAACCAAATTTTAGGTCCATAGTTCCATGTTCAAACTATATGTGTATTTAATATATGCACGCTAGTAATTATTGATGTCTTTCAAATGTTCAAAATAAAAAATGTCATGAATTGCTAATGTTTTTTAGTTTTTACCTACTGGAATTTAACATGCATTTAAGATTCATGAGTGAACACCCTCCCCCACGACTCCATAACTCTTTAATTGACCTAAAAATGCATGTACGTGTAATTTCTTCTGCTTCCCAGGTATGGCATGCTAGTCAATGTACACACTATGCAGCTATGGAGCCATGTTGGCTTGAGACCATCAAAAGCATCATTCCTTCAGGATGGCATTACATCATGTCAGGTCTGACTGATCTTCTCCTGACCACTGATGACGTCCAGTCCTTTGCCATGGCCATCTTCATCCTGGGTCTCCTCTCCTTCACATTGGCCTGCCTGGTCTTTGGTCTCCTCTGCAATGGGGTGAGGGCAGCCCCCCAGACAGGAGGAGAGAGGCATGGTGGGGCCAGAAGGAGATGCGGTGGCCATGCTGCCAAGGGTGAGGAAGCTGTCTATGGTCCTGTTGCCACAGGTGCTTCAGCAGGGCATACAAGTACCAAGCGCTGGATTACGGTAAGTTTTGATCTGGTGCGGATACTTTCTTTCTAGATCCAGAGTGCAGTTCTATGAAAGATAATTAGCTTTATACTATAATTTCTGTGTAAGCTTAAAGCATGTGTATTTCAGGACAAAAATATATGTACATATTGACCAGTGTACAGTGTTTATGAAGATTCTCTGATTACCTAGATGCATTGCACCAAAGGTCAAATATATATGTTTCAGAGAAATTCTACCTCTATGTATTCCAGTGGACATGCACAGCAGAATATTAAGCGGATTTTTTTCTCAAACAAAATATACAAATTTTCTCAACCTTTCCAGCTGTTCTTTAGAACTTAATAGTTGTCTGCACCATAATCATGCCATTCCATATTGCATAAGGATCGTCTGCTTACAATCTATTTCCAATTTTCCTGGATCTTCCTCCGTGCCGTTGCACTTGCAGCACCGCAAACATGACCGTGTTTCATCCAACATCAGGAGGGATAGCCCACGTTCTGGAGGCGAGGTGATCATTTCTTGTCGGGAAATCCCCCGGTCGCAACCCTCCCTTTCCTGTAGGAGCTGTGGTCTCCTGCCAGCCAAGAGGAAATGCAGGTGGGTGAGTCACTGTACAAGAGAGAGCGAGAGAAAAGGGTATTGTATGGATTAGAGGTTCTTACCATTCCTGCTGTATCATAAAAAGATTTCTCAAAGTCAAGGGTATGAAATAATGCAGCTAGAAACCTGAAGGTATAAAATGGAAGTAGGCAATAGTCCAGGAGCAACTAGCAAGGTATACTAAAAAACAGTTATAAATGGATTATCAAGGGTTGGGAGGGAGAGAGAGAGGGGGGAGAGGAATAAAATTAATCCTAGAAATCATTTTCAAACAAAATAGTACTTGTAGTGATACATGTATATATGGAAAGAATATATGTAAAGGATGGTGAAGGAATCGAAACACAGAAATCATCAATGAGAATCTGGTATACAGTCATGTACTTGCACGTACATGTACATGTATGTGTTACAAAAGGATAAGGATAAATGCTAAGAGGAAAAGGAAAACATATTTGGTTAATTATAGTCACATTGAAAAGGAAGAGACAGTGCAAGAAATGATAACGGTCACATTTCCTGAAAATAAAGTTATGATTACCGTTGGTGAGATTGACATGCTGACATTTACAAGATAAGCTTTGTATATGTACATGCTTTCATTCCATTTGACATGGCAGTGCAGCTTCTGTTTTGCAAGTACCGGTAAGAAGAATTTATCATTTTTCAATATCTTCAAGAATTTTCTTAACAGATTTCCCCCTCTCTCTCTCTCTCTCTCTCTCTCTCTCTTTTTTTCTCTATCCCTATTTTGCATCTTATCCACTGTATCATTCATATTTCCATGGTTCCATACTTTGAAATGTGTTCTCTCTCTCTCTCTCTCTCTCTCTTTCTCTATCCTTATTTTGCATCTTATCCACTGTATCATTCATATTTCCATGGTTCCATACTTTGAAATGTGTTCTCTCTCTCTCTCTCTTTCTCTCACTCTCTTTTTTATGTGCAGTTACAAGCAGTGTGGGGCATGTTGCCGGGCCAACAAGCTGTCCATCTGTTCAGCCCATGGCACAGGGGATGCCGCAGCCCTGGGTATGGTGGAGACTGCCTGTGAGGAGAAACCTGTGGAATTGGACCTCAGGTCAGTTACGCTACAACTCCTTTATAGACAAATAAACAACAAAGTGACTTCATGTGCAGTCGATGACCTTTGTTTGTATAGCTGTCATCCATGGATATTTATTGTAAATTTTGTATCCAAACATTGATTAATCAGTCTACAAAAAGCAATAAATTTTGTATATTTTTTAGAACTGGTGTTGTAGCTGCACATGCTGATTTTCTTGTTTTTGTTATGCTGTATTTGTTTTTTGTTTTTTTGTTTGTTGTTTTTTCTTGGGGGGGGGAGGTAATGTGTAACAACTGTCATGTTTCATTATGTAAAACTGATACACAATATTTTGTTTCCCTTTGTGTGCTCAGATGTGATCCTAGCATGTCACTCAAATTGGAGCACTGAACTAAAACTTTGTCTGATATCAGCATTATTGATCCACTAGATGTTAGAAAATATGCATAGATTAACTTTTGTAGATTAGTTTCACTTGCCTTCAATAGTATCTGTCTGACTTTATGTCTCTTGAATCTGCAGTTACATGAATCTGAAATGCTGCCCTCAGCTGATTGGCTATGTTGGTCGCCAGCTGACTGTTCTAAACCTGTCCAACAATCGGCTTGTCTCATTGCCAGAAGAGATAGGGCTGCTAGGAGGTTTAGAGCAACTCTTCTTACAGTACAACTGCCTTGAGAAACTGCCAGTAAGTGAAGTGTATAGCGATTGTTTCAACGAGTAGTATCCATTTCAAAGAGACCAAATATGTCTACCCTCCAAATGGCTCACATTGTCCATAACTTGAATATGTTGAATACTATAAAGCCTGTGATAACTATGGCTGGAGTATATGGAAATGCATGTTTTTCCAGAATCACTCTGTATCCAACAGGTTAAATGAAATATTTCCCTTTCTCTTTTTTCATATCATCTGTAATGGTTCAAATTCATATAAAAGAATGCTGCATGGAACTGTGGATTTTTGTGACAACTCATGGGTTGTGATCAACTGATACTGTTTACTAATTTTTTGTACTAAATATGTTTCTGAGTGTATCTTTATCACAGTATCTATTTTCACCCCTTATTTCATTTGTCAGAAATGTATAGGTAACTTTAGTCGCCTCCAGGAGCTCGATTGCAAGAACAACCATCTCCAGTCTCTGCCATCCACCCTGGGTAGACTGTCCTTCCTGGTCATCCTCAACATGACCAATAACCTGTTGACCGAGCTGACCACCAGCATCGGTCAGTTGACCCACCTGGAAGAGCTTTGTGCCCATTCCAATCAGCTGACCACCCTACCTGATGAACTTTGTAACCTTGTCAACCTTACCGCTCTCTATGTTGGTGAGTGACAGTGGAGTGTTCATATGAGGATCTTGGGTTAGGGAAAACCCCTTTATTTATATTCTGATTTGTGTACGTACATCTTATAACTTTCTGTTTTACATTACATTATATCTGTATTTAATTCCAATTATCAATCATTATATTTTCTCTGTTATCTGACTCCTGGGGAGCGTTTCATCAAGCGTTTTGTCAGTGATTTTTACTGACAAATTTGCTCTCAGCCAATCAGATGCAAGGATTTCAGTAGCTTATAACAGTTGTCCGTAAAAATCACTGACAAAACACTTGATGGAATACTCCCCTGCTTGTTCATGCTTTTAGGGAGAATGAGTTACATCATGTTAAATGAGAAGGGGAATTCCAAGCTTATCAAATAGCACCACTGATATTTATTACCAGTACCCTCTTGTAAATATTGTGCCAATGCATTGGTGTATGCAGTATTATTGAAAGAAAAGCATGACTCTCTTTTTGTAATTGAACATTGGTTCATGAATTGTGAAAGCTGGTATCACACAACAAACTTTAATATATTAACCCATTGCGTACGGTAACCAGGTGGTCCCAGTATTAAAGGGAAATCCAACCTTAATGGCAAGTTGCTCTGAAAGTTGTCTCCAACACACAAAATTACTTGCATGTTGTTTTTTTCAAAATGTAGTACTCAGTATGATCTTTTTCTTTCATGAGGACCTATAACAATATGCTATCTCCAATTTATTTTGAGTACTGCCCCAAGGGTAAAGGCGCTTCGGAGAAAACCACAATTCTGTGTACGACGAACGGGAGAGTTGTCCACAAGTATGTCACAATCGACTCGCCAATTTAAGAATCGCATAGATGTAGCAATCTCAGTTTTCAAACATCGATAACTTTCTTATTCCTTGTCCGATTTGTTTCAAACTTTCACCATCCTGTTTTTGTTATTTTTTTGCTTTCACACAAATTGTCTTATTACCAAGTTTGGATTGCCCTTTAAGACTATGGAGATGACAGAATTCAGTAGTCAATGGGTTAAAGCAGTCATGATTGAAAAATTCTGTGACAAAATTGCCATTTTGTTGTATGTTAGCTTAGTAAACATAGTAGTGCCATTAAGGTTAATAACACACCCACCTCTCTCTCTGTGCAGGAGAGAACCGTCTGAGGAGCTTACCCTCCGCTTTTGGAAGGCTGGTGCGTCTGACTGAATTAGATCTATCATCCTGTGAACTAACTCACCTCCCAGCATCTCTGTCAAGGTGTACCTCGCTCAACAAAGTCTGGCTTTCAAATAACAGGTATGTTGTAGACAAGCTAAAAGGTAGATCTATGCCTTTTGTTTGAACATGTTCATAGGTCTCTCTATATGTGACCCTCCACCACAAAACGACCATTAAGTCGGAAATGTGGGTTTTTAGCTCACCTGAGCCTAAGGCTCGAGTGAGCTATTGCGATGGAAATTTGTCCGTCGTGCGTGGTGCGTCGTGCGTCGTGCGTCGTCCGTCGTCCGTTAACTTTTTACATTTTCATCTTCTTCTCCAAAACCCATGATCGGAATTCAACCAAACTTGGTAGGAATCATCCTTAGGGGTAGGGGACCCAAAGTTGCTAAAATGGTACATGTGGCCCCCAGGGGGGCCAGGGGGAAGGCCCCCCAAGTGTAAAAGCTATGTAAATTTCAAACATCTTCTTCTCCAGAACCAGGCATAGCTCAGACTTGGTATTGTGTATGGAGATACCTCTATAGATGAAGAATGAATGTTGTTCATGAAATTTCTCTGAGTGGCCCTATAGGGGCCCTGTGGGGGTAACATACTGGAGGGGGGGCGCTGCCAGGCAAAATGTACATTCTGATCTTCTTCAGAACACGTGATCGGAATTCAACCAAACTTGGTAGGAATCATCCTTAGGGGTAGGGGATCCAAAGTTGCTAAAATGGTACATGTGGCCCCCAGGGGGAGGGCCCCCAAGTGTAAAAGCTATGTAAATTTCAAACATCTTCTTCTCCAGAACCAGGAATAGCTCAGACTTGGTATTGTGTATGGAGATACCTCTATAGCCGAAAAATGAAAGTTGTTCATGAATTTTGTCTGGGTGGCCCTATAGGGGGTCTGTGGGGGTAACATACTGTAGGGGGGGGGGGGGCAAGTTGTCTGCCATCCACTTTTTACATCTTCAGCTTCTTCTCCAAAACCCATGATTGGAATTTAACCGAACTTGGTAGGAAGCTCAGACTTGGTATTGTGTATAGAGATACCTCTATAGATGAAGAATGAATGTTGTTCATGAAATTTCTCTGAGTGGCCCTATAGGGGCCCTGTGGGGGTAACATACTGGAGGGGGGGCGCTGCCAGGCAAAATGTACATTCTGATCTTCTTCAGAACACGTGATCGGAATTCAACCAAACTTGGTAGAAATCATCCTTAGGGGTAGGGGATCCAAAGTTGCTAAAATGGTACATGTGGCCCCCAGGGGGAGGGCCCCCAAGTGTAAAAGCTATGTAAATTTCAAACATCTTATTCTCCAGAACCAGGAATAGCTCAGACTTGGTATTGTGTATGGAGATACCTCTACAACCGAAAAATAAAAGTTGTTCATGAATTTTGTCTGGGTGGCCCTATAGGGGGTCTGTGGGGGTAACATACTGTAGGGGGGGGGGGGCAAGTTGTCTGCCATCCACTTTTTACATTTTCAGCTTCTTCTCCAAAACCCATGATTGGAATTTAACCGAACTTGGTAGGAAGCTCAGACTTGGTATTGTGTATAGAGATACCTCTATAGATGAAGAATGAAAGTTGTTCATGTGCTAGAGAGAACAAGCACCAGATGTGAATTGATCCACCTCAGGTGAGCGTCGTGCCCCCTGGGGCTCTTGTTTAATTTCAGCACAGTTTGAAAGCTTAGATTCTTAGCTTTAAAATGATATATAAGTTGTCTTGTATAGACTAAGCAAACCCTTATAAATTACAATGAGAATGTCAGAGAGTCAGACAGGCTAATGACCAAAACAATAGAGAAAACGGGCTTTAAAGAAGAGTGACCATTTATTAAAGAGCGCCTAATCTGTGTCCTGTTGTTTGTTGCACAAAAGGTTGAGTCAAAACTCCAAAGCCTAGACTGTGAAGTACTAATTGGATTGGGTTGAAACTTTCCATACCTTTAGAATCGATATATTTCTTTGTTTCTGTAGATCTTGAATATCAGACAGTGCATAGTTTTTGAGCTATGACAGAAAAGCGATGTGAAGTACGATCCCAGCAAGCTGACTCACAAAGTTTGAATGTCCAGGGGAAAAAAATGGTCATTTTTAATGAGAGTAAAAACATATTTCAGCATGGTATTTTACCCCGAAATTTTGTCAGATGGTAGATTAATGAATTAACTTTCAGAAAATACCGAAAACTAAAAATAGAAATTTCCACCCCAAACAACCTTTTCCAGCTGTTTACTCTAAAACTCCCATTGCGACTTATTGGTCGCTTTGTGGTGGAGGGTCACATATGCATGGTCCAATTATTTTGCTTCTTTCAGAGACCTAAGCATGTGATCAAGTTACTTACTACATGTGTTATTTACTTGTTTGGACACCAAATTACATGACAAGCAAGATACCGTACATAGCTTTACATCACATAAACATGGATGAAAGTGAAATAACACTTTTTAGTTATTAAAGGTCATAAGTATCTGCTTGGTTTTTAGAAACCCTTAGAGATACACATACATGGTTTTCTAGTGTACTGTACTATCTAATATCCCTTGAGCCATTCATAGACTTGGGAGATATAGTTTTTAATTTGCCCTTACTTCGCCCTAAATGCATAAATCCGTGATCTTCTAACAGCTTAAAGTTGAGGACGCAAATCAGCTACATTACATGTAATGCTTCTGTACTTTTAATTTGGATGTATATTTTATTTCACTAGATTGACATCCCTGCCAGTTCAAATAGGACGTCTTCATCGTTTGAAAGAGCTTCATGTTAGAAACAACCCTCTCAAGTACTTCCCTGCATCTCTCTCCTACCTACAGCTCTACACATTCAGTGGTAAGGCAGCTCTAAATAGTCAAATTAAAGGGGTCATGTTTATTATTAAGTGGATTGACAGCAGCTGAATCAGATAGGTTCAGACCTGTTAGTGAAAACTAGAGAAAAATCAGGCAAATAATACCAAACTTGGAGAATATGATTAGTGAAGTTCAAGAAAAATCAAAGGAAAAAAAAAAATATTCTTAAGTTGCCAAAATGATTAGATGTAGCATTCTGTAGGAAGTGCCAGACTTGCAAATCTGCTTCATTACCATTGGGCACTGATAGAACACAATGTTCATTTTGTATACATTTATGAAGTGTCATTCATATTTCTTCCCTCAAACATGAGAAAACATGAGTACCCTCCATTTTTATGTCAGTTACATCAAATACGCTTCAAAGTGTTTGGTGACTATATGCAGGGTTTGTTGTAGAGAAATATTTAAAGCAGTACAGGTACAGATTAAAGATATTGGTGCTGCATACTCATGCACTCATTTAACCAATATAAAATTATCCTTTCTTTTTACATGCCTTGAAAATTATTATGTAATTATTAATTTTATTAAAGGGAAAAAAGGTATTTTGACTGTTTCATTTCTGTTGCTTGTTTCCTTGTTAAAACAGTAAATCAGGACAAGCTTTTAAATGAGTGGGACCAGGAGGTACGAGCCAAGCTGACATTCCGTCCACAGACCAGTGTACCACCCCTACAGGAGCTAGCAGCACGATGTATCACAAGCCATGGGGTCAATTGGAACAAGGGTGATCTACCTGCTAAGTTATCAGGTAGGCTACAAAAGCATTTGGGCAATTCTATGGGAAGGTGGACATGACACTAACATTTCAAGTTTATCACATTGCAAAGAAATAATTTACCATTATGATTTACCCATATGTTGAAATTAAAGAAACAAAAAGAATTACATCAATTGGTTGATTATTTTCCGACATATAGCTACAAACATTGGTCAGCGGCACAGACCAATCACAGCGCCCGAGTAGAGACAAACAATAGCACGCACCCGGGCTCCCCGGACCCCCGCCGCTGCTATATAACGCGCGCGCAGCGAAGTCTATGCTCATTGCCTGATGAAGACTAGCAGTAGCGGTCGAAACGTCGTAGCTTTCCTCGTTTGCACATCGTGAGACAACTGATCAATTTTTCGTCTTTCACCACGATGAACCTCTTCCTAACCATTGGAGAGATTGTTAGTTGTGCCTAACTTAGTCTGTATTTCTTCAATGGAAAATATTGCTAACACTTCTATTAATTCAATTTTATTAGACAAACTAACTGGGTCTACTCCAGTCCCTAAGAGGAAATTTCTACACTACCTTCCAAAATGTTTCAGCATCACATAAAATTTACCCACTTGAGCCATGTAACGGGAGTTACCAAAACAATAATTGTTCAACATGCTGTAGATGTCTTCATGTTACTATCTGCAAAATTGTGCATCTGTAAAAATAAGATACAGTGCCATCAGAATAGTTGTATGCCATCAATTTGTGCCAGGCTTTTTGAATGGACATAATGTAACGTGAGTTACCGATATATATGCTTCCTGCATATTACCATTTCATTATTTCTCAACCTTTATATTGTTAATTTATAAGTCATAACCTCCTATCAATTCAAGGTAGGAAAAGTTTTATCAAGATTGTCTAGTATGAGGAGACTTTGCCAAAAGAGGCTCTCATAGAATTGACCGTGTCCTTTTTTTGTAACGCGAGTTACCAAAATTAAATGATTCAAGAATCTCAATATGTTTGTCCTTTGTTTTTCTTTTTTTTATTTGATTAGATGGTCTATATCTACCCTACCCATGTTGGAAAAAGTAACTTGTAGATCATAACAATTACAAAGATATGGGCACATTATCTTGTAAATGTACTACCCATTATTTGTAATGCGAGTTACCGTGGAATTGCCCATTTACACAAGGACTCACTGTAGAAATAATAATAATAATAATAATACCTGGCATTTATAAAGCGCCTTTCCCAAGTACTGGCTCAAAGCGCTAGATATATATTATTACCCCGGTCATTGGATTCTGGAATGCCCGCACACAGTGTATGCACATTCTCCACTCCCTGGGGAGCATTCCAGCCAGTCGCCTGTTAAGCGCACACATGCTAAGCAAAGGACATTAACTTTCGCCATCCTACCGGGTACCCATTTAACACCTGGGTGGAGAGTGGCAAATGTAGATTAACGTCTTGCCAAAGGACGCTAGTGATGCGGTGGGATTCGCACCCGGACCTCGTGGTTCACAGTCCGGGGACTTATCCACTGATCCACAACACTTTGTTCTTTATTCATTGCACTTTCCAGTGTCCTTTAACCAAAATGATGACTATAGCTAGGCCCTTGAATATATATGGGTCCATTAGCCTCTGAGGTATCATTAATCATGTACCTCATTGTGTTGTCTTTAACTCCTGATTTTGATCAACATGGCTCATACTCTCGCTTTATGAATACCTGTGGATCTGTATTAAACAGACGATGCTTTATGGTTAGAGATTTGTTTTTCGAATAGTGTGCCTACCTACAAGGTGTACCTCAAAAGAGTGAAGGAAGTTTGTACATAAATTAAAGCAGACATATAATCTTATGTTTGAAAAGATAATCAAGGGGGGTTTAAATGTATGAGGCATCTTGTATCCAGATAAATTTTGGAGAAGTGTTTTTGCAACTTGAACATGAGTAGCACAGAAAGGAGTTGGAGGATATGTACCATACACTGCAGGACACTTGACATTTAATTTATCACACAAAGAAATCTGAGAAATCTTGAGGCCCAGCTGCTTTATTGAACTGTCACCCATCTTTTATCATTCTATTACAGAAATGTTGCAGAACGTTCGGCAGTGCTCCTGTTGTGAGGGCCCCTTCTTTACGTACTACAGCTCAGAGTTGGTGTTTGCAAACATCGGCATCTTTCATCGCGTACCCCTCTACCAGCAGATTTGCTCCCCGTATTACAACATCCGGTGTCAACCAGTGACATGGAATGCCCCTCACCCCCACCAGGTTAATGACTGATGATGATGGTAGTGGTGATGATTGCAAAGACATCACAACACAGGATGCATCCATCACAGTGATTGAGTGTTGAAAGGGATGTGTGGGTGGCATGTAGGTAGGAATTTGGGATGGCAAGGCTACGTTCCTTAACGTTGAAGAGGATGGGGTTTGATCAGGGAGAGATATGGACATTATGGCGACCAAAATATAGGCTGACAGAAACTTGGATTGTTGAATTGGAAGATTGATTATGGAGGTTGAAAGGGATTGTAGGTATTGCTCTTGTGAAAAGCATCGGATCTAGAGAGTTTAATGTAAGACCATCACGATAGAAATGGTTGTGCCAAAACATTGTCATGCAGAATGGATAGGTTACATTGAAGATGACAACAATATCTGGGGGATAATGCAGATTGATATTGTAGTGGTGTTGGCAACAGTGACTTCAACATGGGATTGATCAGGGTTACAAGGAACACAATGAATTTAGGCCTATTCAAAGAAATCAGGGAAGTATGTGCATGAGCTATCCGTTGAGGATGTGTGAAGCTTCAGAAGATTAGTGAAGCAGAGTTAAACACTTAAAGTAAAGAATCATGCATATCATATTTATTTTGTTTATGTTTTTAATTTGATCATGCTCACTCAAAAACGTACTCATTATTTGCAAAGTCAACTTTATCTTACAACTCAAGTACTAGTTTCCATGTTAACATTCAGTGTAGTAACTTACTGATTATTTGATTTTTGTTCGATAGCTTGTTAATGACTTTTATTTTCTTAAATTCTTGCAAAATTATGGCAAATTAGTATGCTACAGTTAATCCTAATAGTTGTATTGTGAATATTTTAATGCCTCCGCCCACTGTAGGTGGTAGCCGGAGGCATTATGTTTTTGGGTCATCCGTCCGTCCGTCCCCTTTTCGTTCTCGCGATACTTTCAAAACTGTTTTTTGGATCAGTTTGTAACTTGGCCCATGTATGCATATGGGAGGGACGATGAACTGATTAGATTTTGGGGTCTCAAGGTCAAGGGTCAAAGGTCACAGAGGTAATTATGTACATAAAAATGATTCGTTCTTGCAATAACTTCAGAACTGTTTGACGGATCAGCTTCTAACTTGGCCAATGTATGCATATGTGAGGGACGATGATTGATTAGATTTTACGGTCTCAAGGTCAAAGTTTAAAGGTCATAGAGGTCATTTTTTTCTATCTCCTGTGCTTTTTAAGTGAAAAGATTTGTAATTTTGTTGGACCAATCCTTTTTAGAGTGTACATGTATGCCATACATTTCCAATCTGGTGATGGCGGAGGCATAAATTCCGACCGCGCACGGTCGAAGATTCATCTAGTTGTGTTTTAAGACCAGTTTTTAGTAGTAATTTGAAGCGTTTGCCATGATTTGCTTTTGTGGATGATTTTCTTAATGTGTTCTTTTTTTCTGACTTTTGCAAGCTGGGAAATAAAAACAAAAAAAAACTATGCACAAATGAGAGATTCTCATTCGACGATATCTTCAAGGATTTCTATATTATTTTTCAAGACAGGAAAGAAATGGGCTATCAAATGAGGCAATTTAGATCTGGGACATCTACACAGAAGTAGAGGTTAGGACCCCATTTTAGATAAGCGTATTAAATAAGCTTTTGTGGGTTATCCTGTCAAGGTAATTATTTCCTCTCACTGTAAAGGGGCTGGTCACATTTGTCCGATAATGATAACGATAGTGAGATTTTTCATTAAAGGTACACCCTACAGCTGCCGTAATATTGGCATACGCAGGCATACTCACACGTACAAAAAACATAGCACGGTGTACCTTTAACCCTTTCGAGACAATTTACCACATTTTGTGGTTTGGCCTAATAACTTTTGATTCAGAGCTCTAAAAAATATACTAGATGCATGAGTAGAAAGAGCAGAAAATTCTGCACACACTATGTCCAATTTTGTTTCATGACCATAATGCGTTTGATGCCGGGAATTTTTTTATAAATCCTTCAATTGGCAACACATTGAGAGGTTAAAAATCATTATTTATTATCAAAATTGGCAATGTTTTCAACTTTTCGACAAAATTCCCAACCATGTTGATCGTTTTCAAAGAGATTACACCTTATTAGAACCATGTACCACTAAAATAAATTATTATTGTTGCCAATTTGAAGAACAACATGTGATCAATTTAGCCCTTAAATAATTCCAGTCCTGAAAGGGTTAATGGAAAATCTCGATATCATTATCGTTACGGGACAGATGTGACCAACTCTTTAGACATTTCATGTTTTTATGTATTTATACCCGACGTGTAATGTTGGACATATATGTATATCGTATCTAGCTTGTGCTGTAGATACAGTAGCAGAGAATGTCACAAGGCCATATTAGATTCCCTGTTTATAAATAGAATTAATATGTACCATCATTATTCAGATTAGCAAAAAACAATCTTTTGGTACACATAGACATTTATATGTATTACATTTACATGTATGTATCATTTCCTGCACAACATTTACATGTAAGATAGTTTGTGTTTTTTAGATTTACTTGCATACATGTAGATGCATGTTCTGTATCGACCTAGAACATAAAACAACTGTTCATGCTGCTTGCAATGGGTTATACTAAATGTACTTTTCTATCAATAGAGTGATCATGGTATAAAATGTGCAATTGCTTTGAAACTTTCTATATTTTTTTAACAAAGGCACTTGTATGTCTGAACATGTAGTTTGATGTTACTCTTACGAGATGTTGTTTTGATCTATTTTATATTGATGTTAATTTGATCTCATTTTTTCATGTTTTATATTTCACTTCAAAAAGCTGAACTACATGTAGTAGACCTGTGTTTTGTGATACTCTGCTGTACAAAGTGATTCCGATGAAGAAAAAAAAAAAGGATCACACAATTTAGATGTGATTCTATATGTCATTGCCAAAGTAATGTTGATCTTGTGATTATTTATTATTATGCTGTTCTGAAATATAAACATTGCAATTATTAGTCAACGAAATGATTATATTCAGGGTATGACCTACCAATACCGAAAATGAAAATCATTTTAGTGCGGAAGATGTTGATCATCGTGGTAGTACAATAAGAGTATAAGTTGATCTGCTGTCACACGAAGGAGCAAACGAGGGTTGCGACCGCTAACTGCTAGTCTTCGTCAGGCAATGTGGACAATCGCCGCTGCAAGCGCCTTTTATAGCGTAAGCTGCGTTCCGAGGGCGCCGGTTCACCAATCATTTTGTTCCGTGAACTGCCAGTTCACCGATCATTTTGTTTTATATGCAATGAGCCTCATACATGTAGGGTTTTAAATGTTTCCACATCTGATCATATCTCTTTCGCATGTATTGTTTTATGGTATATTTTTGGGGATGTTGATGCATTTATAATGAATTCAAGCTTTCCAGGGAAAGTATTTTTTGTTCATAATGTTTCTTTCACACTTAATATGTTTTTGGGAAGATGGAGGGTACAATCAATTTTCCTGTGGCAATCTGAAGTGTACAACTCTTGATTTATGTAGACTCTAGGTAAAGTTTACCATGCTTTGTGTGTGCTCAGTGATGAAGGATTGGTGAACTTTACTCTATTTCTGAAATGCTAGTCTTTAAACCATAAAGGAATTTAATACACTGTATGTTTCTTTTGTATACTTTTTACATGGATTTTTTGTGTAGATGTGTTATAATTTTCCTATTATGTACTCAACAAGAAACATATTTTATGGTTTTTAAAGGAAAGTTTATGCTTGTTTACTGTTTTCCACTTTCCTTTGTCTTTTTTTTTTTTTTTTTTTTTGGGGGGGAGGTGTTTTTTGTCTGTGGATTTTTATATTGTGGTTTACATACCATGTATACACAAATTTCATGTTGTTACCTGTTTCGTCTTGGAGAATTTACACCCCCCCCCCATCACCTCTTTCTCATACCAGCAAACTCCCTTTTTCTTTTTTAAGCCAAAAATCTGGCAGGTGGAAGTGACCTAACATGCTTTCTGTAGCCGAGGCCTCAACAAGATCACTTTCTCTGGCATTTAATAGGTTTAGAATCAATACATGCGGTGAACATTTGAAGGTTTTGTGTAAACATGCTCCAGATATACATTTCCTTCCTGGTACTGTAGGCTGTTTTAATGTGCGAATGTAATAACATCTTGAAACTCAAACTCAAAAGGATTCACGTGATGTTGCATTTATTTATTGTAAAAAAAGAAGATGTTATTCAACTGGTGCAATATTTGTAACATCTGTATTTGTGTACTTAATAAAAAAGATTTCTAATGTGAAATTATGAGGATTCTGTTTATTATATTGTTAATATGAGTGTTGTTTAATCAAGTCTTTATTTCAAAAGATCTTGTAAAACATAAAACTACCAGGACCATGGTCCCATTCCGGACCCGTGGCATTGAAGGTGATATATCTTTAGTGAATCAAGCCAGCTATTATTTGTGTGCTTCAAAAAAAAAAATGGGTCCCATCCTCATCCTCAGTGAGAATGGAGCATGCAGTCTTTTCATTAACATAGAAATAAAGATTCTTAAAATAGTGTTGTTGTTGTTGTTGAAGATGATGATAATGAAGTTGATGATAAGTGTACTGTTGGTTAGGATGTATAAAGTTTTATGGTGATTGATGATCATTAAGTTGGATCGCCAGGATGAAAGTGGTTGCACCTGATGATGAACAATAGAGATGAAATAGCAATTAGTATGATTGTGATGATGATGATGATGATGATGACGGTGGTGGTGGTGATGATGATGATATTGATGATAAAGAATTTAACAATCTAAATCAGAGATTCATATCAGTAGTAGAATAAATTTATATTTCAATGTGGTATAACCTATTCATTATTGGTATGATAAATGAATACATTTACTTGTGAAATCTTCTGCAAGAACAGATTTAAAGTGTGGGTAGAATATAAATAGAGAATAAAGATGGAGAACTGGAGAGAATTGAGGATTTTTTTAGAAATCTAGTGCCCGTGTTCTGTTCAAATTATTGGTATACTTTCACCTCTATCTTTCTAAAGGAAAGAATTTTTTTCCAAGAAATAGCAGGGGTGAAGGACGTTTTACAATCATCGTGCTTGCAGATATATTGTATCTTTTATTTTCAAACACAATCAAAAACTGGAACGAGTAGGTGAAGGAATATCTCCTCTTCATTTCATTGAATGATGTATACTGTCATTCTCACAAGAGACGAGTGTTTATTCAAGACTGTTTCCGAGTACCCTTGGGCAAGATTGCTGCTTTTTATCCTAGCAAAGAAAGATCATAGTCACTCCTGGATATTGAAACCCTGCAAAAGCAAGCTTTTCAGCGACTTCAAGAAGAAGAAAAAATGCCTGGAGACGTCTGGCTTTGTTGTATTCTATTTCAACTTGAGAATCATCCATTATGCCGCTTTCTTTAATGTAAAAGTCGAGATCCGTCATGGAGATGAAACAAAAATGTTTAAATCCGAGAGGTTTGCATTTTAATGGTGCATTAGGATCAGAAAATAGATGATGCTACGTGGGCATACGAATGAATTCTTATATATGGTCTAAAGAAGCAAGTATTTTCTTTCATATTTCGCGATGGAGAAACTTTACAATGTACATGTAGCTTAACTGAAGGATTATCATATCTCCTCCCGTTCTTTCCAAAACTGACACGAGTTACTTAAAGAGTTCATATTTATTCATGTCCTTTAGTTGTTGATTTTACACCTTACTAAAGGATTTTCTCAGCTCAAGATCAGCATTTAGTACCCCCCCCCCCCCCCAAAAAAAAAAAAAAAAAAAAAAAAAAAAATAATACAGACACAATGTGCGTACTTTATTTCAATACTTTTCTTTAAAATTTCTATAAAAGTTTAATCATACATTTATAGACATGCTTCTGTTGTGGTCTCTCCAGGTTTAATTCAAAGTTTTAATCAAAATTTTAAGTACTGTTTATTCATCAGAAAGATTTTACCGACCCACTCCCCTTTACTAATCTTCATATGAATTGAGAAAAGAAATCCAAAGCATAGGATTCAACGACATTCATCTCGTCTGGAGAGAGTATATGCTGTTCACAAGGCATTATGTGAGTATAACTTTACTTCAGACAAGCATGGAAATTAAGTATGTAAAAAACTTTCAAAAAATAGATTTTTTTTGTAACCCAGAAAAAAAATTGGGGAAAAGTCCAGTGTGACAGAACATGGCGATGGTGAGACTGTGGAAATGAGTGTGCGGAAGTGATCATGGGGAAAGAAAATCGTTACGGGATTTTTTTTCGGGGGTGGGCTCCTACCCTCTCTCTATCTCTCTCTCTCTCTCTCTCCCTCTCTCTCTCCTTTCTATAAACGTCATTCTGCTAACCATTTTGCACACAAGAAATACATTATTTTTTAAAAATCGTTCCAAATTCGTCGCTGCAATATAATACACTAATATATACCAAGAATATTTTTTTTACAGCATGATTGACTTTTATTGTATTTGTATGTATTACTGACAAGATGAGCTGTAGACAATAAACCAAATATCAAAGCAAAAAAAAATCAATACTTATTGATGAAAAAAAAAAGTTTCATCTTAAAGCAAAATGGCTTATACTTACAGGCCTACACCAATAATATACAGAAAACCTTCTTGAATTGAGTTATGAATTATTCCAAGACAACAAACATTATAACATTACCACTACTTAAAGATAACACTTATTTTCGACACACATCTGTAACATTTTCCACAATAGAAAAAGCACCATCCAGCTTTTGAAAGCGCTCACAGTCAGACAATATTAAATCTCGAAATTCCCATTCACCAAAAACGAGACATGGGCACTGCACAAGTTTGCACAGACATGTCTGGAAGTGAAAAAATAAAATTTTCCTGTTATTCTATAACCATTTTCCGAATTATAACTGACTGTTGAAATACTATTATTTTTGGCATAAATGAGTAAAACTATTCATCTAAATCTTTCCACTAAAATGAAACAAACATATGTGTAGGCTAGCCAAAAGATATCTTTATTTGAAACTCATGAAACTTGACTTGTTATGCTTGCAACATTTGCCGACGAGCTTGTATCTCTTGAGCAAAGACGCTCACGGATGACATTATTATGTCATCCGTGTATATGTATCGTGTCTATATACGCGCTCTTTGTACTCGTGATTTACTCAAAATCTTTTGAATTTCGGAAGATTTCTGTAACTCGTTTTAATCACCTAGATACAGCATAACGATTACAAAAATTACAATTGTAATAATAGAGAAAGAAAATAGTAGATTCACTCTGAGTGTACCTTCGAAAGCAAGCATAGTATAAATACAAACAACTTGTAAGACTGTGTTCTTCCATTTTCATGATTTTCATTATTATTCATTGCCAGAAGGCAATGTAAAATCAAATTCAGGATGAATTTCTTTCTACCGTTGAATATCACCGACATTACATTATTCTCTGCATTTGATTATGATTTACGATGCCATACAGAGAATGTATATGCTGATAGGATGTATACTAAGCACACAAACTGATCAAATATGCATAATTATTGTTTTTTAAAAATCTGAAGAGATTAAATTCACGATTCATGTTTCGCGCTAATTACCGTATTAGAAGTCACTCTCTTTGCATCTATATTATGCATAACTACGTTTTTAGCAATTACAATTGAAAATTGCAAGCATTACGTTGCATCCCAGGAGAAAATGTATACGTCACAACATACCGTAGAGCTTTATTTCGACCTTCGTTGATATTCTGGAAGAATTTTTCAAAGAATAATCTATGCCCTAACTTCCTCTTCTTTGCAATTCCCTAAAGTCGGACGGAAAAGCATAAAAATATTTTTTTCAAGCTCGAAGAGATACACTGCATTCACGCATTTTTCAAATATCCCAAGCATCTTCACAATGTGCCCTCAAAACAGTGACGATGATTTTATCCCCCCCCCCCAAAAAAAAAAAATTGAAGTGAATAAATAAATATTTCTATGAAAATGTATAACTATCCAAATCATAACTGATCAAAAGACTGCTATAGACAATACGAGAATAATCATATATATTGGTAGGATGAAATCCGAGAAAAACCACATTTGTAACGTAGAAATAACAAATAATGGAGATAATTTTTTTATTGTAATAAAATTAATGTATGGTACATACCAATAAAATTAATGACTCAGTACAATAACAATACACATATCATTCGTAATAATAATGAAAATGATGACAACAAAAGCAATACATATATTTTACATTGGTTAGGATAATCATGCTTTATTAATAGTTTCAGTACTGTACTGAAACAATTAATAAAGCATAATCTAACAATAAATATGATTCAGAATTCGAACATGGTTGTAATCATAATCGCCATATGGCAATTACAGAATTATTCTGTACAAAGAAATTTAACACAAAATTTTAGAACGACTCTTAAAAGGTAAAAAAAAAATTAAAGCAAGGGGAATTTTCTTTATACAATGCATGCGGGTGGAACATTTTTTATTTCTTTTTAAGGATAATAGTTAATATTCGATTCACGGCGAAAATGCAAATAATCAAATACCACATAGGCAACATGACTTTCATGATACTACATTGATTCAAGAACCCCAGAGAGAGAGAGAGAGAGAGATAGAGAAAGCTGAAAAGGGGGATCTTTTGTTGTTTATATTTCTTGAACAAAGTAAAATTCTATGCTACAAATAAATAGTATTTTTACACATAGACGATAAAAGAGTATCTGTTAAGTGTTACAGGATATATATATTTTTCTAAAAAGAAAAACAAAGACGCACCGGGAGGCAAAAGCGCAGTACACGATGCGACTATGATAATATTTTGATATAAAATACCATAGAATTTTTATTATACAAAATAACAAAGGGGAAAAATGTTTTGATTAAATAAATTAAGGACTGTAAAAACTATAAAATGCAGAATATTAATGTAAGGCTTCCTGGCGAATAAAAGGCCTTAATTACATCAGCTCCCGATTCTGGATGATTTTTTCCTACTAAGAGAATTAAATGTTGTCCTCTATTTTTAGTTCATTATTCATATGAGTATCTGCAACCTACTTTAAAAAGATCCCATCTTTTTCGTATCTAACCCTAAATGCAATTAATTCCTAATACTGCACTGTAAAAATAACTGTCAAACTACGGGGTTTTTGGCCCTTGAAATTATAAGTTATTGCCGTTATTTCAAATTTACAGTCTTTTTCCTGTTAAACAACAGCAAGTTTGTTGGTTTACCGCAAATCAGCATATATTTACAATCGACCGACATAAAAATCTGTTTTAAAAAAAATTCTCATATTTCAACAAGTTACCCTGTTAAATTACAAATCGTTTCCATGGTTCCGTTTTAGATTTTCCTGTTAGAAATTAAAGTTTCTACTATTTAACAAAAATATGACTGTATGCTAACAGTTTCCTTGTTTTTACTACCCAATTCTGTGAGAAAAACACAGTCGCCCGTATTCTGAACTCCGGTTTAAAAACGGGCATTCCCGGCATCCTTGAATGCCAGGAATTTCCCCGTGAAAAAACGGCAATTTTTTTTACAGGGTATAGTCGTAGTCGGATCGTATACAGCGTGCGGTATAGCCTTACAATTACTAATAAGATTAATTAAAATGTCATTATGTTGAATATTCAATATCTTTATTGAAATGAATAAATGAATACAAGTAAATATATACATGTTTAAAGCAATATCCTTAAAAATCAGTGCAAGTTAAACTGACCGTAACAAGTAATTCAAAGAAAGTGAAGATTCAAGTGCACTATAGTGAGACGATAAGTATTTTGAAACAACCTCTTCTTAACCATTTTAGGGTATATTAAAGTTTTAAAGGGACAGATGATACCAAACCAAAGATATTTAAGATGAAGAAAATATTAAGTAAAAGACTTTAACCCTGTGTAACCCTTATACCGTACTTTGAATGAATGTATTGATCACGAATGAAACAAACCAAGAAATACAAGTGAAAAGCTTCGTAAATTCGTTTCTCAAGAGCAAAAATCTGAAAATGGAAAGTTAGAAACTGCGTGCATTTATACAGCGAAGAAATGCGTTGTAATAAACAATGATACACAACAGCACATCATCATAGATTTTTGAAGGTCAAAAAGGTTAATAAATGTTCAAAAACAAAAACATGTACTTACCAGACAGAACTACATCAATATATTTATATATGGTAAACATGAATTGAGAAGACATGCAGTTACATTTGCATTGTATTTACGTTGCTTCAGTCAATTTTAAAGAGTAACGACAGACTAATCTAATTATGATCTTAGCCTTTTGAGACGAATTATACGGTATGCTTAAAATAGTTCGTTTTCCGCATTGGTATAAGGAAAATATTTTAGATACATGTATATATACATTTTCCTTAAAATCTTGTAAAATGATTTCATTCAAGTCATTATTTTCTTCTCTTTGAATGAAAATAGGCACTCCATAAGCACGTGACTAGTCAGACACATTACAAAATGTGGCATTCTATACTCCAGTATATTATTTGAAACATATTACGTTTAATACAATTGAAATTCATGAATCACAAGATCATCAAACGTCAGTTCTCGTATCTATGCATAAATTCTATACACCTGCTGACCTCTTCTCAATTCCTTTAATACATGTATAAGAGAGTTATTATCAAAGGGACAGCAAAACAAGTAGAATTAGTGTAGGAGTATAGCCGTGATAGTAAAAAGTAGTAATATTATTAGGATTAGTATTACAGTACAAGTAGTACTAGCAGTAATAGGCCTAGTAGTATAGTTGTAGAAGTAATAGTAGTAAAGCAACTGTAGTAGAATTAGTAGGAGTAATTATATAGTAGTAGTAGTAGTAGTAGCAGGAGTTATCAGAGTATTTGTAGAGTAGCAATAGCAGAAGTAGGAGTATTAGTGATGTACATAGTACCAGTAATAGTATAGTAGTTGAAGTACAGTAGTAGTAGTAGTAGTAGTAGTAGTAGCAGTAGTAGTAGAATAGCAGTAGTAGTATATAGTAGTAGTAGAACAGCAGTAGTACATAGTATAGTGGAATAAGCAGTAGTAGTAATAGTCATATAGTAGTAGTAGAACTATAGCACGCATGGTAAAATGCACTCTTCAAAAATGTACCATGCGGGTCAACACCATTGGGTTATTTCGTGGTCACATGTTATTCGACACCGCTTATTCTCAGGTATTGGTTGGTTTAACCTGATATTCAAGATCATATGCTGCTACGTCTTTCCATGCTGCATTTTAATGACTGGTACCATATGCTTGATATTTACAACAAGTCGCTGCTGTCAATTTAATGCCACTAGATAATTGGACTGAGTTCTAATAGATCCTGTAAAGCAGATCCAATACGATGTCGATTGGTCAATCTACGTAAATTTTGGTATATTTCAAATGATTTTAATATCAAACACATTTCAAATATGTGTTTATCAATAGTCCTCAAAAATCAATCAAGTTAACGATGATTTTACTTGGATTAATCACTAACCATATTATTGCTAACGATATTGCTGGAAAATAGTTTTATATCATCCTGTGTTTAAAGTGTATCAAATGGTCCGACTAATTCTACTTGGTTAAAAACGTTGGGCCATTGTCATGAATATTCATGATGTATCCTGAATACCCATGAGCAACCGTAAACAACCAGAATTTATATATATAAATGACACTTGATTTTTAAGTTTTTATGCAATGATTGCACTTTGAAATGTGATGAAAAATGTATGTATACTAATTATTATGTTGTACATATTCAAACATGTAATTAGGTTTAAGATCTAAAAATCTACATTAGAAAATTAAATTAAAATCTTTAACCACTTTTAGCAAGCACTGCAATACAGTCCCTATATAATAAAGTAAGGTTTCAGGATATAGGTAAAGGATAGGATGTAGGACTATAATAGAGGGGTTAGGATATAGGTGTATATGATATGCTATACGATAGGTGAGATAGGTTATAGTCATAGTGAGCAAAATATACAAAATATGTTATGTTATGATATTACTTGACATTAGCTTCTTTTTTTTAATCTTTGAAACGTGGATGGTACACGCGCATCTGGCAGAAGTATCAACCCCGTCCGACGGGAAATGACGTGGTCGGAAGAAATGACCCCGTACGTTTTGACGGGGTTATAAGGTAATGATCATTAGTATGCGGGGTCAAATTATGCGGGGTCAAGTTATGCAGAAATGACCACGCAATCGTGGTTAAATTTTGACCACATTCGGGGTCGAAATGTAACCACGCTATGTGGTTACTTTGGGTGACCCCGCATGGCGGGGTCAAAGTGACCCCGCACGGGGTTTGTGCATAGTTGATCCCGCATGCGGGGTCATTTGTAACCCCGTTTGGGGTTATTTTTGACCCCGCATTTGTAGTAGTAGTAGTAGTAGTAGTAGTAATAGTAGTAGTAGTAATAGTAGTAATACTAGTAGGCCTAACACTACAACAATAATTTCGCATTTCTTTTGTTTAGTAGCAAAGAAGTGGAATTTAAAGGTCACTTTTTCATGAAAACGTCCATCAACCGTCACATTGCAAAACGCTATGAATGCAGAAAATGACACCAGCTGAGTATACCATTAGATGGCACTTCAAATATTTGCTCTATTTTCTCTTTCTATTCATTCGCCAATACAAAGTGCAATCAAATAACCATGGATCATAATAAAATCATTTTTCATCGATTTCCTCCCGATTTAGATCGCATAATATAATTCGAAGTGCAGGGCTCTGTGCAGAGAAAACGCGCCAATAACCATTATCTTGGAGAAGCACATAGGAAACGGCTGTCAAAAAGGACGCCGAGAATCTCTGTTGATATAATAATATCAAAGCCTCATATTCAGTGCTCACATTCAATAAACAGCCTAAGCCTAATAGAATTTTGCAGCATCGAGGAATTCAACAGCTCAGAAATATAAAACGCTGGTATCGTTGCTTTTCCCGCCTTTTGAAAAAGTCATCCCTTGATAAATTCAAAGTGAAAATTGCGTTCAGGACTTTGCTGAGCAAACAGAATACTACATTATTAAATCATAGATTACATTGAATGCGACTAACCTAACCATTTCCATTTTTTGTTTAATGCTCTACACTTTATCATAATTTACTTCGGGAAATACTGCCTCTTTTCATCTACAGTGATGGTATAATGAGACGGTGTCAATTAAAGTTTCCGCCCTGCGCTTTTGGACCAGCAATTCCAGTTTGAAATCCCAGCTAACTGAGTGAGGCACCCACGCAGCTTCAACTGCAAACGATCCTCAGCAGAATATGATCAAAGATTCCTCCAAAGGATATATCAGGGTGGTCGATTTGTCTAGCATATTCACCCGAGAACGTATAGATGGTGCATGCGCATGTAATTGCTTATACAACGGCCCTGATGACTCGGATAAAACGTGTTAAAGCGAATAAAATCAATTATGTTAGCACCCGTCGAAACATCACAAAGCTCCCTATAACCATACTGCGTCATACTGAGAGCCAGAGGGGCGTTTACTCATATGTGTTTTAATATACAGAGTTAACGTCTTCTGGTTTTCAGGGAACTGTCAGGTTTAAAAAAAAATCAAATGTTGCGGCGGTGTAACGGATTATAAGGAAAAATACATAGAGAAGAGGCACAAAATGTTTATAAACAGCTTAGACATCATTTTGAAGAAAAAAAAGTGTTCAATTTTCCCTGTGGCTCATCCACCAGGATACTGCAAATGCAAAATAAAATTATTTCAAAGAATTATTCATGTTGCAGGCTATTGCCATGTTTGCAGATTGAACTGAATGGTAAACTGAGTACTTTGACTCAATGCAAGTCTACTCTGGCGATTATCATAATTATGAAACTTATACGACTGTCACTGTAATCAGCATACGATGTTTATCAATACAAAAACAGGTCATCAACAATAATACAAAACGTTCTCTCACGCGTCTTGAAGATCATAATACTGTCATCCGTACATAATACAAACATACGAACATAGTTATATACATGTATATCCATTCAAAATGACACTAAGAACTAACGTTTTTTTTTTTTTCTGTCGGTATATGATCAGTTTTAATATAATCACATTCAAAGAAAAAGAGTTGTCACCAAAGAAGACCGACATTGTTGATCAAAATTTCTTTGTTTGCGTTTGTTAATCATATCACATTATTTAAAACAAAGAAAGAAAACAGATACAAATCATAACTCATAATACACGATTATGAAAATACACGATTATGAAAATACACATCTCGAACATTGCGCATTATGATGTGTTCATATATAACAAACATTTCCGAATTCCTTAGAAATTAAGATAAATTTGTGACCTCCCAGACAGTACCAACTACCAGGAAAACCATAAAACTGAAAGAAAAGTCTCATTGAAAGGTTTAATATAATTATGTACATTGAATTTACCAGCAAAGTAATTTCAACAACATCATTCTCAAAAAGTAACATTTTCACAAACTAATACCTTGTTCCAGTATATTACCGATTTACATTAAAGTCAAGTCAGAAAAAGACACGAGAGGAAATAGATGATTTCCTCCTTTATAATCTTCATTTTGGAAACCCGATAGAGGATGTCATTATATTATAACATTTCGTTGCCGAGAGGTGCATAAAACCAATTTCCATCTGAAAACACATTAAATTTTCTTTTCCCCTTGGCCCCATGCGTAAGCTATTTCTCCGATCGATTACAAATCGCGGCCGGGAATCGAAAATCCTCCCGGAAACTTATTGAGAAAGGGAGACGCTAATTTAGTTCACTAGAAAAGTAAATTCCAATGGATTTGCAAACATTCGAAGACGATCAAGTCTCATGTGTCTCGCAATGTGATACACCGCCATCTTTCTTACACACTCCATAAAATATAAGCCATCTTTTATTTTCTCATTCCAATCGAGATTCTAAAACGCCAATTATCGCTCTTATCGTACTCATCCACATCAGCTTTGCCTCGCTTTGGGTTTTTATTTCCGTCGCATCTCTCCATGGGTGTTTTTCAAGAGCCCGCCAGAATGCGAGCCCGCACATTAACTCCATGGCGAGGACAACATTATGTGTTATTCGTCAAGTGGGGACCCTGTATTTGCTAACTTCGTGACAAGCGTCGAGAAATCCAGCTTATCCTGGACGACATCATTCTTCTTGTCATGCACATCATTCCCTTTCTCTCATTGAATACAAGGCATCCAGTCCGTGCTTATCATAACATTATGATGTCACTTCATTCTTCAAAACAACTTTTATCTTCTCCTATAAAATGGAGCTAGATATTTTCATAAATTACAGCCGACATCCATCCAACTTCCACGGCCTTTCATCAATCTTTTAAAAATTTAATTATTGTAAACGATGCATCTCGGTGATCTATCGAATATTGAGATGCAAAAAGCACTTGTTTCCACATACGGCACTCGGAACTGTTCCCTTGTCTGTTGTGTAAACTGGGTTCAGCGGTGTGCTCTCTGGTGGTTTTTTAAAGCAGTTTAACTGGATGGTTAGACTTCACGCCGATCTCGCTGAATCACTCCTCAATACGGCTGCATGATGCTTCCCGAGTCGAATTTGTCTGACGTAGGCATACTCACCTGGGAAGAAGAAAAGATAAAAAGAAAAGAAAAGTTCAAGTTCAAGTTCAAGTTCCAGTTCATTTATTTCTCTCATATCCAAGACATTGGAATATTATGGACAAGTCTTAAGTTATTTTGTCTCATACGTTACCGACTAGTTCAGGTATTTGAGTACCGATATACCTGATGATCAGGACGGTATACTATATAGCTTAAGTAGGTTTTGCACGGGGCGATTGATGAATTGATGAACGATTCGCGAAGGATATGAATGTCGAAGAAATGGCAAAGTCCAACATTCGTATTTTAGGCTCCAAAAGTTCGCCAAACATGCGCGGGAGTTCGGAAGTGTATTGTTTGTTAATAATCGTTTTTAGATCGGCGAGAATTTTTAAAGGTGAGTTTTCAAGAGGCACGCTAACGATTTGTGAAGGATGCTGAAAGTTCGCCAAATATGCGCGGGCTTCCGAATCGTCGTCAAGTGTTCGTGTGAGTCGTTTTTAGGTCAGAGGGAAATTTTAAAAAGTTTGAAATTTCTTGCAAACGTTTCCAGCATCCCGGACCGTGATTTGATCGTGATTTGCTCTCCAAAATGTTTAATAAGCTTCGTCATGTGCGCACAACCTACTCACGACGTGCGTGATGTTCGCAATATCTTCATGAAACCCCAAACAGATTCGGAGAGTTTCGAGAACGTCTCGCATATCTCGCGAAAGCATCAAAGTTTCTCCGATCATTTCTAGAACTATTCAAGAACTGTTCGCGAACTTCTTGAGAACAGGTGACTTCGCCAAAGAAGCATACTGCAGTGCATGCCATCCGTCCAGCTTTTTTGTCAAGTTTACTTTTCAATTTTGTTCTGCTTTCATGATGGGCCTTTCAAGTTGAGGCCCTCTTTTAATTCCCCTACCGTCCACGACGATTAACTTGCGAATATCACGAAGTATTCCCAAAATATTCGTGAGCTACGCATGAACCGAAACCGACAATTTTAACATTTTGCAAAGGTTTTGCTCACACATTCTAAGGGGGTTCGTGCGAAGTTCTCACGAACGCTTGGCGCACGTTTACCGCATACTCGGCGGAAAATCCGCACCACGTCACGTCTGGCCTACATAAAGTGCATGGCCAAGGTGCCTGACTTCATACTGCGACTAGACAGCGAACTATTCACGAAGAGACCGATCAACTCAAGACCGCTGTCAACTCAGGTTCGCATTTTAGTCCTGTGTTCTTAGTGTATGTGGACTGGCCATGAATATAGTTCTGCAATGCTACACACGAAATTCGCACATACGTCATATACGTTGTGAGAACTACGCACAGACTGAGCAAGAATGGTTTACGGCTCCATTTTCGCGACACATTCGGAGAAATTCTTCAGTCGTATCTTCAGTCGTATCCTTCGGGAATCGTTCGCGTGCACCGTGAAAACCCATTCTTAGCTACAAGAACACTTTCGACGTTAATTATGTTCTTTAGTGAATTATTCAATTTAAATTCTATAATATTCTTAAGAGTCTAAACTCTACCCAAAATTAATTATTAAACATGGGTCTACAGAGACAACTGTGGGTATACTGATCTATGGACATATACTGGGAAAGTATTTGAACCGCCAACCTGTCAGAGAAAAATTCAAGTACAGAAACCAAAGTGGTAAAATAATTTTAGATTGAAAAGTTGATTTTGACTATTAAAATAGCAAGCTTTTACTCGTCAGGGCATGCAGTGTTGTGAGAATGCATGACCATCCATTAACATGTCCACTTAGAGTCCTCGAGACTCTCAGAAGGGAAAACTAGAACCTCACACGATACAGCTTAGCTCAATGTCGCACAGTACGTGTAATGCATTATTATCTTGCAATATTACACACAGAGAAATATTTACTTAATATTTCATTATGTAAACTTCCTTTTGTAAAATTTTTACTTAATATATGTAAAATTTTCTGAAATGAATGTTTTTATGTAGTATTTTACTAAATATTTGTAATGAATTACATTTCGCATATTATGTGTCATGCAAAATGTGAAATTTTATGTAACATTTACTTAGCACTATTTAAGTAAAATTCATTTTGCAAAAGAAATTCCTATTATGTAAAATGTGTTAAGTACAAGTATTTTTAAAGGGAATATTATCCTGCAGATGTTATAAGTCATCATTAAGTGAAATGTTTTGTAAACTATTGTGTATAAAATACATTTTACGCATGGAAATGAATGTTTTTATGTAGTATTTTACTAAATATTTGTAATGAATTACATTTCGCATATTATGTGTCATGCAAAATGTGAAATTTTATGTAACATTTACTTAGCACTATTTAAGTAAAATTCATTTTGCAAAAGAAATTCCTATTATGTAAAATGTGTTAAGTACAAGTATTTTTAAAGGGAATATTATCATGCAGATGTTATAAGTCATCATTAAGTGAAATGTTTTGTAAACTATTGTGTATAAAATACATTTTACGAATGTCAGTTGACATTAACATGATTTTGATACACAGTTATGTAAAACTGACTGAACAAATCTTGCAAAATAACGCTGTAAGATATTTCTTCATAAAGATTTTGCAATATTGCCCATTTCGTTAAGTTTATTTAACATGCACAATGTAATTTGTCGTCATTAAGTAAAATGTTTTGCAAAATATGCATTTTCGTACTTTTCCCCCAATATTGGGGAAAACACTTATATGAATATTCATGAATTTTTAGTAGCGTATGGTTTGGGGTGGCCCGATTTCACTAACTGTCACCAAATGCATAAAAAAATTATAAGGGGTATATAAAAGCTTGCACTAGACTGTACCAACTAGATAGGATAGGACTAGGATATGATAGGTTAAGACCCAAAAAGACATAACAAGCAGGTTTAATTTTTTTTAACCTAGGTTGGAGGAAAAAGGAAACAATTGGGCAACTGAATTTGCCCAACCACATAATTAATACATGTGTGGAATTGTTTGTTAGGTAAAATTTACACATGAATTTTAAGTATCTATATTTAACATGACATTTTACATAATTATCGTCGAATATTTTGTTAGCTAAAATTTACACAAGTTCCTATTTAACAAAACAATTTACATAATTTTGGTAAAACATTTTGTTAAGTAAATTTTACAAAAAAGTTATGGAGTTCCTATTTAACATAATTTTTTACATAATTTTTTACATAATTTTTGTAAAACATTTTGTTATGTAAATTTTACAAAAAGTTATGGAGTTCCTATTTAACATAACTTTTTACATAATTTTTGTAAAAATTTCTCTGTGTGTATTGGAACAACCAAGAGTGGTCAAGAAGAGCATGTTTGTCGCGGAACAAGGTTTGATAAAAATCAATTATCCAAGGGTTTGTTAAATTTCTGGGCAAGAAAGTGAAGAGATTTGTCATGTTTCAGAGGCAATAAGTGCCATTTTAAAGGGCATGGCAAAATCTAGAACTTGTACTTTCTTCCTCTCTCCTTTTTCATAGCCACTGTTCTACGAAATCGATTTTCTTTTCTCAGTATTGTTATATTTTCTCTTTTCGTAATAATTCCCCAAAACAAAAAGCAATATACTCTGCGTAAGCTCATGAATACTTCCATAAACCCATGTTATTCTTTGCTAACCAAATACCACAACTGTATTCCTAGCATTGAAAATGTGCATGCCATCCATCCTGGGTTTTTTTTTGTTTTTTTTTTTGTCTAAGTTTACTTTTCATTTTTTTTTTCTGCTTTTATGATTGTTCTAGGGATATTTTAAAAGAGGAAAATAAACGAGTCGGCGCCTCGTAAAAGTGGTGGCTGCTGACATAATCACCACGAGGCGGACCTTCCATATCCTTTAAATTATTTTACATCGTCATCAAAACTTAAACACATTAGAAATGGTTTCCTTCAATGACATCGAATAATGTGCTTGCTAAGTTAAAACCGCATATCTTTTATGTCGTTAAAAAAATTCTAATCATGAATCACTGACAGAAATGAATTCCAATATTCTATACATTATTTGGTAATGTTGATTATTTCCTAGATTCTGATCTGCACCGTTTTATTTTTACGCTCACTCGAATTTACTTCTGAAAGAATTGTATAGACTAGTCTGTGCAAGCTAAACTCATTTTGCTTTCATCAATGACTAACTCCATATTTGTTCGATACTTGATGTCAGTGGTGTGTGTTTGGCGAAGATTTTTTGTAATTCATACTAATCAATCATCTATTTAACATATAATAATTGAAAATGACAGTTTTACGATATTTACGGTCATCCTCTCAACTTCATTTAGAGAAAGACGGTACGTTTAAAGGTGAACTCGGGTTCGGGACTACCCTCCGAAAGAAAGTGACTAAAATTGTATTCTTCACCGAGCAGTAAATTGGTTATTAAAGCAGCAACATGACTAAACAAAATCATGTTTCAAAATGCAGCAAACCACATTATGGGACTACATAATATTGGATTCAATATATAGGACAACTATCCACTACAGACTATCATCCCAGATAGCTCTATGTAGGACAACTCTCCCCGGACATAATTCCCTAAAGACAAATCCCTCTTCGAATCCTTTTTAATATTTGTTTATTTATCCGTCGGCTTGAAAAATCGGTCAACTTTGGTCATCATCGGTAGTGAAGGCCGCCTTTAACATGTTTAATATTAAAGACATCCAAACCAAATCTGGGTATTTATGGAACCTCGTCATGATTGTATCTCGACATATTAAAAAGATTAATGAGTTTACAGTTCATCAGGAGACGATTGCTTCACTGAATCTGAATTCACTTGAAAAATAATTACGATTTCAAGAGGTCTCATGTTCTGTGTCTGTCACACTATCCTAAAAATAATCACCGTAAAATATATTGGGAGATTTTCATGGGAATCGTGAATGTGTATGATGCAATGCCAGGGATTCACACTAAGGTCATGCCCCATATAACGACTCACCTATACCTTGAGGGATGAGATGAAGGTCATGGCCCATGACCCACCCTTGACCTTTAAAGACTGGAATGACCGTCATGTTACTAGCTAGTGACATGATGGTCATTCCAGATTATCCACCTGACCTTCAGAGACTGCTATAGGCTTACCAACTAGTGACATGAAGGTCAAGCCCGCGTGACTCATACCTGACCTCTGTTACATAAGCATTCTTAACATAGCTAGTGACATGACTTTAAAGCCCGGCGCACACTATACGATCCGACTGCGACCCGATTTTCGAACAAATCGCAGTTTGCATTAAATGTGAAAGTTTAAAAAAATGAAATTATCTCATTTGAAGTTCGGAATAATGATACGAATACTAATATCGAAATTTTGGTTTAACTGCAATTCTTCTGGTTAGAGTAAAGGCCAAATCGGCTTAAAATCTTAGTCGATCGCAAGATTGGTATGACGTCACTACGATTTGGAATTGAATTCGCTTTTATTCCTACACGGGGGCTCGCAGTAGCCCGGAATATCGATTTTAGTATTCATACTACTATTCGGAACTTTGATCACGAAGATTTTACATGTTTGAAGGTTCATATCAAATGTTATAACAATTTTTCCCAAAATCGCATTTTAGCCAGATCGTGCAGTGTGCGCCGGGCTTTAGTGACTGAGATACTTACTAGCTAGTGACATGAAGGTCATGCCCCAAAATATGCTCCATATCCAACCCACTATAAAGACGAATGTCAGCATCTGAAGTAAGGCGGCAAGAAGATTCCAGAAAAACGCCATCACGGGGCGAACTTCTGCGTAGCCGCAGCAGAAACAGGCAAAGGCTGCGATAAGAGTTCCTGTAAATCGTGATAAAATATGGGAGAGAACAATTATAGAACCTTGTTGAATTATAATCTTATAGGGTACACTGTTTTGGAAAAGATTAAATTATTCTTGGAAGCATTTGTGGTTGACCGCTACATTTCTCTTAAGCTGTAGCTATAACTTGTACATTGAATTCTATTTAGGCATACTGCCTATAGCATTCGGGTCATAACAACACCTGCGCTGAGCAAACAAAACGTCATTAAAAAAAGAGTGAAGAAACTTGGATTTAATGCAAATAGCTCACGTCCGAGTTATTAAATCGGATAAAAGAAATAACAACAAAAAAGAAGAACAAATCGTGACAGTTTTTTTCCTCGTGGTGATGATGTTTATCTTGAAGATGTTGTAAACCCTCTAGACTTAATCATGTATTGAATTTGTAAAAATTCTGAAATTCTAAGTAAACTTCTCCCCCCCCCCCCCAGGGAAAAAAAAGATTTTGTTGGTATTGAGCGCGCAGGGGGGGGGGGGGGGTTATTATCCCTACTTTATACCGCAACGTTTAATCATCCGAAGTCATTGAAATTGCGATGAAGACATACAATTAACTATACACACCATTTTCTTAAGAGTTCTATATAGAGATTGTTATTATCATCTCATTATCTAAACCTATTGCTAAAGCTCTATGTATTCCTTCAAAACTCAATCTCAATAATAAAACTGAAAACAATGCTACGCCACAAATTGTGGCCCGCCAACAAAAATAAAATTACAAGATATGGTTAATAAAGCAGATAAAAATATATATATATAGATAATACAGTGATGACGACAGAGAACAAGACACAGGCTTTCTCTATTCTCATCGCTAAAGAAATGACAGAGTAGGAGAAAGAGAGAGAGAGATAGAAATACAGAGATACAGAAAGATACAGACAAAGTCAAGCCAAGGAGTTATCACATAACTCCTTGGTCAAGCGATAGGTGAAGATGGGGAAAGAAAAAGATAAACTTCAATTAAACAGACAATGCTTGAATGCTCCTGCATTTTTATGTGCCGATTCTTACAGGCAACGCTTCCGAAATCTCAAAGCAATCGAATGTACCTTAATATGGAAACAGATATTTGAGTTGGTACGATTTATCCTTCAAAAATCATCAGAGATACATAAAGTAGAGTGGGGGAAATGTAATTAGATTCATAGGGGTATTAACGATGTGGAACGTGAGTTTTATACATAATTATTATCATCCATCTGGCTTTCCAAGGATAAATGACATTATGATGTGAGACGTACAAGCAAAGAATCCCAGGTCCCGCATGATCCGAGAAAAGACACAAAATGGAGTGTTTGATTGGAGAAAATCTCCCGAGATGGAGTGGACAAACGAGGCTCAGATGACGGATTACATCGGTTATAGACAGCGGGTAAATATAGCATCACTAAACCGAGAGATGATGGGGGAGGCAGGAAAGCTAAGAATCGTAATGGGCAAAGCTCAAGTAAAAACAGTGTGAGCGACGAACAATAGCGTAAGAACAGTGAGAGCGACGAACAATTGCTGAAGATAACGTTTTTGATTAAAAACCCGGATCACACTAGGAGTCAATTGCTGACGTAAGGACCAGGGGTGTCGATCCGTGTTCATGATTGGGGGATTACCGGAGAGGGAGCGAAGCCAGTGGCGTATATCTAGAGATTATTGCGCCCGGGGCAAACAATGAAGTTACGCCCCCCCCCCCCCCCCCCCCCCCCCCCCCCACCCTCCAGAATGCCCAAACTTATCTACGTTATTGTACAAGCGAGGGAACAAGACGACCGAGCGGCAAATTTTTCAATTTTTAACCCTAAAAACGCAATTTTTTGTGCATTTTACCCAGGAAATTTTGCAATTGACCACCGCAGCTTAGGGATAGAGAAGCTCGAATTTTATGCACTGATAAACGGTTTTATATTCACTCACATCTACTATCGGGAGCAAAACTAACGAAAACCCTAGGCTTCAGAAAGCGTCGAGAAATTCAGCAAGGCTTCCTGAAGTTATGATTTCTTTCAAAAGTTGAACCTTTGTAAATGCCGTTTTATTCACTTTGTCCTATATTGGGAGCGCAATATTTAGCAGAAGTCATATGAAACTTCCATGATATATCGAGCAAAGCAATTGAATCTTTATTTTTTTCAAACTCTTTGAACCCTTTAAGCTATTTAAGAACTATATACATGGGGCGCGAAATTACGAGATCCTGAAAGAAAATAATTATGCGAAGGAGCAAAGCAACCGAGCTTTGGACATTTTTGCATTTCAAACCTTCAAAAACTAGATTTCTAGTGCATTTACCCTGCGGATTTGGGGAGCATAATCCATAAGAGTATGATTTTTCTTCATTTCCCCTTTTTCTCTCCTTTGCGTTTTTTGCGCCCCCTCCAAGTGCCGCCCGGGGCACGTGCCTAGATACGCCACTGAGCGAAGCGACCGAGCGGGGGGGGGGGAGGGAGGGTGTGGGAGGGGGATTAAATCTGTCTATAAAACTTGCATTTTAGAGCATCCCAAAATGGTTTTTAATGAAAAGAGAAGGTATGCATGCACGGATCTAACGCCAATGGACGGAACCCCTTAATTGAGAATAACAATGTGAGCGAACGAATTTCCTTCGATATTTTCGCACTGAAATTATGGCATTTCTTATTTCCTTACTTCTAATCATTAAAGAATGTGATGGTATTTCAAGATCAAACATCATGAGTGTGGATAATTATTAGTTTTAAGTTAATATATCTTCTGTTGAGAGCCAGAAGGACGATAGCTCTGTGTTAAGTATATGAGTTAACGCCCTTCTGACTCCAAACGATATCATAATTCTTATTTATTTTTGGGGGGTGGCATGATAATACAGGCGACCCCCACCTCAAATTTTGTGGATGGTTACATGATGAGTGGCACTGAACTAGTTATACAGGTTATTGCCTTGTGAATGGAGAAGTGACGTGAATGATAAATATCGAGGGTTCAAAACTTTGCAGTCAATCCATGGTATTTTGGAGAATTGTGAAGAAGATGTTCAAATTGATTTTTTTGTAAAGATCAGAATAAAAGCATGAATAATAGTGGCGAACAGGCGGAGAAGGGATACCTCATAAATTACATATATCTTAAATATATCAGTTGTTTGGTTTAGTTCGTCAAAGCAAAGCCCCTAAGCGACATATACTATTGTACAAATGTATGTCACAGTAAGGTATGCACACAGACTCAGAGCGTTGAATTTATCAAATAAAGATGTTATTCCCAAAACAAATCGGTAAAGAGCAAAGCGGGTGGTTATAAGGGATAAAAAGTAAATGGAAGTGAGGAATGGTGTAATTGTTTCGGAGTGTTTCTTCTCTTTCTTTACCATAATATCAAACTTATATCCCACAAATTTGCATCACCACCATTATCATCACCATCCGCGGGGGGGGGGGGGGGGTAAAAGAGCGGGAAAACGAGCGGGGAAATGGATGCAGCCCGACCAAACCCTCTCGTTTCCATCCACGACACAGAGGCAATAAGCGCACTGAGGTGACAACAGAGCAAAGGTGATCGATCATCGGACCAATTTCAGGAGGTGACACCATGATTGATTTAATGTCATTGAGAGGCATGGCATGGAGCGCGCTTTTTTCATTTTATCGGTATTATTCCACACATATCGATTCGAAATGCATGAATTGCATTAATTTTGCATCTACGGCAAAGAATGCACTGGCGCTTGAAAGCGTGGGAGGAACATCGGTCGTACCATGAGCGTATGGATGATAATGAAGGCGTTTCCACTGCTCCAGTAATTCAAAATAGCCCGCTATTTTGCAGTGGAAATACTATTTTTATTTCGAGAAAATTAGCGGGCGTGTTTGCTCGGGCTCGTAAGGTAGTACATTTCAGTCAGATGTATTTGTATTTACTCTTTCATAATTTATTGTCGGCAAGTTCGGCGTAGACCTTACCATGCTTACAGTTGGTATACACGCATTATTACTTTATCTAGAAGTCTATATTGCCTATACTGCAAAAAACCAGGGTGTTAATTTAACACCATCTCGGTATCACTATTGGGCTACACCAGAAAAATGTTAAAACAACGCCAGTTTGATTCGAAACTGGTGTTGTTTTAATACTTATCTGGTGTAGCCCAATATAGATACCGAGATGGTGATAAATTAACACCCTGGGTTTTGCAGGTGTACTCTAATCAATAATGATCTATTAACAACCTCCTCATTTCACCTCCTACTATCTTCGGACATTAAAATGGATCTGTATTATCAAAGCCTCTAGTTGGATCGGAAACTGTCTTTTCAGCTGTACGATTATTTTCTCTTCTGCAACGACAGAACACTCTGACAATTATTGTGGGGGGAATCCCTTTTTTTTTATTACGACGAAGCCTTTTCATTAGATATTGCTTCAGGGAATGTTAACACATATAAGCCTAAGTCACAGGGAAGTGTATATTCCTTTTGCCACAAGGCAATGCCATTTCCGTTACGAACCTATATGCTCGAACATTGCACCAATTTGGTGATTTTCTTAAAAGGGTCAGAGCGGAAGTAATTCCCTTTCACCATGGTTCAGAAGCCTTTAGGCTTAGATCTCTTCTAATATGAAAAATATTAATCCTTCTGCAAAACAATAAAGCATTTTTATCATGCACTAGTCATGCTAGTAGTAAATCTTTAAACAAAAATGTGGACATTGCATACGTAAACTTGAGGCAATATCTATCATTGTCTCAGAGGTTACTATTTCACAAAATCCTGCGTATATCCCTAGCAATTTGAAGAGTTCGTCGGGATTTAAACTTTCATTTATTTGAGTTTTCTTTCAACAGGGTAGTCTCATTTCAAGTCCATTTCTGGACCTGCTCTTCCAGAGAGCCCTGGAACAGTGTAGGCCTCGCTGTGTATCCCTTGTGCGTATCTCCCTACTACCTTGCCCCGAATTTCAAAGGGCAATCCAATAGTGGTAACCGTAACAGGTTGCTTTGGATGAACGAATTGCAATGAACAGTATGGAAAATATGATTATTTTTTTTAAGTTGGGATCACATATTATACTGCAATCTCAAATTTGTTTCTTTGTAGTCACTTTGAGTATGATGTGATGTAAAGACGTAGTGTCCTATTCTATTCTCGTATTTTTTAACTAGTAAAACAGACATTTTCTGTGGCAGAACAGAACAAAATGTTATGAATTGATAGCTCAAAGGGAAAGGTAACTTAGGAGACAAATGGGGAGTTGTCCGGAATTACAGAACATTTATTACCGAGTTGCCCATGTGAGATTCTCATACATTTTAGTGGTTTGAAATTTCATATATTCAACATCTATTTTAGATCATTCAACCAATTCTTCTACTCTATTTTTCGCTTTCATGCAATGCAACTGATTAATGTATTGTCCTTTAAAATAATGATGATTGTATATAAGTATAGGGCTTATAGTGTCCTACGATCAAACAATATTATACAATATTATACATTATTACACATATAGGTTACTTTTCCGATAGAATAAAACCTTGTATTTTTCCGTTCTGTGAGATTTCTGTTGTTCAGTTTGATTGCATACAATACAGTTAGCATATTAACTGTCTTGCGTGTATTACGTTACTCTTGTCAATGTTGTAAAAGGGTGGAATATTGTCACGATATTCAACGCTTGCGCGCTGATATACCATTGCAATTTTTGTCCGACGCATGCGCAGAAGCACGTTCGGTGGAGTCTTGCTTTCATCAATCGCTCGCACAAAAAGATTGCGACGAAGCGCTAAATGCCATAGGTTTACACGTAAATTTTCAGTGTTGTCTGCATAGTTCTCATACCTTTAGTTTTGTGTATGGCAGCGCAGCGCAGCCTCGATATTGCAAGCGGTAAATTCGAAACATTTGTAAACAAACATGGACGTTGGAATTTGCTGTTTTGGATCATTATATTGAAGGATCATTTTTACTCTGTATATTGGCTGTTGGTGAGTACGTGAACCAATTTCATCGTTTTTTATTGTTCCAACTGGCCTGCCTTGCTGTGCTAGTTAGAGGTAGCACATATTTTCCATAGACCTGCACGGTCTGAGCTCTATCTGTATCCTGACTTGAGCTGTTGGGTACCATCTTCTCCAGGCCATTGTAAAGTTGTATGTTTCCTCGTATTTGTATGTATAATAATAATAATATTAGATTTCTTTCGTGGTATATCAGATATATAGCATTCATCTAGCATAAATATTGCACTCATCTTCGATTCGTGCAATATTCATGCTAGCTGAATGCAATATATCTGATATACCACTCAAGTGCATCCAATATTATATAAATATTATATACGGAATGTACTGTAGAATTTGTTCTGCTTAAACTGCTGAAGGTGATCTTTTTTCACAAAATGAACCATACGTGTATAGTAGTAGCAATAGTCAAACCATTACGCGGAGAGAGAGAGAGGGGGAGAGAGAGAGGGAGAGTAAGAGAGACAGAAGAAAATGTTTTCACGTCACCAGTCAAGGCAGTGTGCGTTTAATGCGGAGAAAGACGGAGAGAAAGAGGGGCGACGAAATTACAAAATATAAATAGTCCGGCATATTTATTTCAAATAGAGGCAACGGCGGAGGTAACAAAGCACTTACACTTATTCTAGAAAGGATGTTATTATAATATATTTTTGGTTGTTCTATATCTTCATTCGACGTCCATTATCTATTTGCGTATTTGTTTACATATCAAACATGAGGCCTATAGTTACAGCAACCAATCTCCGGTTCTAGATTCTAAGTGCCGAGTGCCACTTATCGTCAGGTCTTCCAGTTCTTATACATCCCGACTTTTTTTTTTAAATGAATGATATAAGGACTGAAAGAATGTAAACAACGAGAGTCTTTTTCGAGAAAAAATCTCTCATCTTCGTTGTAATGTAGGTCTGAATGAAAGTAATATTCGAATTTACTTTGAAAGATGTATCTTTCAATGTTTCATAACATTCATATCAAGGTTTGTTTGTTTGGTGTTTTTTTTTCACTTTTCTTTTCCTCGTTTGTCAGTTTGTTGATGTCAACGGTGTATAAAAATATAACCACGATAACAATAATAACTCACGTAAAATACAAGCATGCCTCTATATACGTTAGTTTGACACCCATGCACTTACGCACTTTGCCTCCGGCGCACCAGAGCGCCTTAAAGAGATGAGACTTTTCTGTTCACAAAATAATACATTCATATCTTCATCTGATTATCAAATTTTCCGTTAATAGATTTTCCATCTCATAGATCAACTCAGATTTTTTCTACCCTGTTTTATCCTACGAGCAACTCATATAAAAATTAATGTCTTCTGCAATATTTCCAGTCACTGTCATGTTCATTTAAACCTCCCATATGTTGCGTTTATCTTCCATAATCCAATGCTCTCTTAATTTTCATTAATTCTCCAAACTCCGTAATCCCCTCCAGGATATGGACTCCCTGCTTTAATCATTCTGTATTGTCCATGTTGGCGCGAATATTATACCAATTCCATTATAGTACCTCTGAATCTCATCTTAGTACCCCCCCCCCCCCCCCCGTTATATTCACATATCTCACATTGATTTCGCACTAAGTTGTTCATTGCAGTTTATTTTTCTTTGATACATAATTTACCAATTAAATTTACTGTCTCGCTGTTTTGGAGGGGTTTTTTCCAAATTCGTCGCGCGTCCACTTTCACACACTTTCTTTAGTGATGCTGGATATCTGCACCCTCCCACACATCTCATTTCAAGAACTTTCCCCAGTGCTTTCCTCCGGTTGCACCTGACCAATAAGGCAGTATAGCCCGAGGGCAGTGCACTCTAATGCGAAGTACTCAATGCTGGTGTTATACCAACCCCTGTAATTAGAAGCCCATCTAGCATGACTATTATTGGTGCGCATCATCCGCAGGTGTGAGGTCTCTGAATGAGTAGCGTTTTAATAGGGCGTCGGTGCTTTTGTCTTTCCCAATTAAAAACCTCATTAAAGGCTATGCAAAGCACTGTCACTGACTGGACTTACAATGAAATAAGAAAATAAACTATGGTCGAGGCTGTATTCATGCATAGACAACTTTTAAACAAAACAGGTTATACTTGAAATTCAAAGCGTAAAAATTTGATGGGGAATGCAAAAAAAAGAATGGGGAAAGGGTAACGGGCCGATTTATGTACTTTACTTTCTATCTCCCATTTGCTTACTATATCATTATTGATGAGGCAAAACTGGCACTCACTTATGATCGTGAATCACCTCCCTTTGATATTCATCATGTGAAATAAACAAGCGCTTTTCGAGTTTACAAAAACCACACAATTGTTTATATAATGCAATTATTATTTTAAAGAGTTTGCAGGCCCTGCATGCATGCAGTAGTTTTTCTAATCAGTTTAGAAAATCAAGGTGTAGAATTAAGCAGGTTAGTATGGATTGGGAGTGACCAACCATCCACTCACAATCAGGCATTTTAGTGACGCTTATCGGACCAATCAGATGATTTATACATCCCTAGGGGTCAAGTGAAAGACTATATCTTTCTGAGTAAAAGAGCCTGTCGCAAGCTCATCTCATCGTTCTGTTTGCCATGGTTACAGAACAGAACTGATGCAGTTTAACCGATCGTATATCTATCTACACAGATCATAACAAATACACAGTCATAGCATGCAATAACAATATTGTAATGGTGTTACGCCTATCTCTACGATGATATCAAATGCACTTTCCTGCAAATTAGGAGGCAATGACGCCACAAAGCTGGAAGTTTACCATCATTGTTAATGTGGAAACAGGTACGGTATTACCACAGCTTAGCACGTGACCTTTGCAATACATCTGAAAACACGCTATTATTTTACATTAATTCAATTTCACATTATTTTACATTATTACACACGCACTACTGAAATTCTTAAATCACAACATATATTTGTGACAATATCACAATAGATCAAAATTCTTAGAGAAATAGCAGGTAGAATTGATTAGTTAGTCTTGAGATTATGACAGGACAATAAAAGCATGACTTGTATATTTTTTTTATCCCAGAATTAAGGTATGTCAATTAAAACAATACAAAACAAAAAATCGCAAAATATGTATATTTGGCAATAAAACTGTTTCATCATATTTTCAAATTCCAGGGATTTTAGCCTAAGTCGTGTCATGTTTGGGTTATTTGTTTGTTGTTGTTGTTGTTGGGTTGTTTTTTGTGTGGGGGTTGTCTGTTTCTTTTTTGTTTATATACTTTTGTCTTTTACATCGAACTGAAACAGGCACTCAAATTAGTTCAATTCACACTCTTGTACTCTTCAACCAAATGGCGAAAAGGGTGTCATGCTTATTAGTCCAAATGACCATGATGACGATTCATAATGAGGAAGGAAGTATTTAAAAGAAACAAATGCCAATTTTTCCCTCAGTAAATCAAGGAAATTAGACTTATCATCGCTATACTTTGCCCGTCTCCGTGAACTCGACATGTGTAATTGCAATTTCAAGCATCAACAATCTTCACGCTTTGATTGTGTTTGCGTTGTTGTGAGATAAATTATGAATGAAGATCGAAATTCTGCGTCGATTTTAAATCTTAAGATATTCCACACAGGGGCGTCTATAAAATTATTTTTCATGCTAACTCTGCAAAAAAATATCTTGACAAATTTGTTGGCAAAGATTTAAGTCAATGACCGGCATGTACTGACTATTGTTGCCAGCAAAGTTGGGCTGGAATCATAATACATTCTGTTCTTTTATAATTCATATTTTTCATTTTTTGGACGAGTTTCGATTTCAATTATATGGACAATCACTGTACCCAATTTCCGCTTTCAAGCGGCAAAACTCTATTAGTTTATACTGATTCAAGTCATAAACATGATAAAGGCAGAATCGATTTCTCTCCTACAATGTATAAACCTTTACCAATTTTCTCCACAAGATGTAAAAACGCAAAATCAGATACAAATCAAATCGTTAATCTGCCTTTCCAAAGAATTCAATATACAACTCAATCGCTATGCAATACTTGCATGAAGAAAACGTGAAATAACAAACTCGCGCCAAACTGACCCCAAATCAAATAATGGCCGCCCGGCGATAATGAAAACCTCAAGTATCTTGAGTATAAACTTCTGTCTGAGCTGCTCTGTCCATTTTCTTCTTTTCTGTGAAAGTGTCATTTTGGAATGTTTTAGAGGAATACTAGACAGGTTTTGTTCTCTACGGAATACACATCAGGTGATTAGGAGCGTCACAGTATTCCAGCCCTCCCCGTAGGACCGAGTCATAATTTCATTCGAGATTACATCAGCCATCTTGGGTTTTCAAATTATCGAGTTGTTGTTGGGAAAAGCAGGACTCAAGTGTCAGCTCGGACTCTCGGCTCTCACCCCTTCAGCGATCCACAAATAACAATGCACCACTCTGGCTGTCCAGACAAGTAGAGAGAGAGAGAGAAAGAGAGAGAGGGAGGGAGAGAGCGAGAAGTGATTATTATGATGGAAAATGGAGAAAACAAGCTGGGAGTGTCACGTGACAGAACGTTTGCTCGTCTGGAATTATTATTATATACACAAAGGCACCAGTTTTCCAGAATACGTGGTTCTCATAAACACCCTCTCGTTCGTTTCTCCATACATAGGTCAAGAATATAACGTCGGCCTTATGCCAAAGGCCGCCAAAAGGGCCTTATCATTGTATAAAGTCTATGGCCTTAAGGCCCTTTTGGCATAAGGCTGACGATAATATTGTTGATAGACAAGACTTTAGTTTCATCGTGGTCAATTTTTGATGGACAGATTGACTCAACTGTACTGGGGTATATAATTTAGAAGACTAATAATGGCTAGAAACTGGCTTGAGATATTAGAGTGATTGAAGATTTTTCCCTTCACCAATTGATATTCACAATTTGCAACCTCATTGTGACGTTTAAACAGAGTATACTGCACTCTCAACTGCTCAAGCCTCGTGAACAGTTTATCATGACATAAACTAACATGACAATTCAAGTCAGCTCTTTCTTCTATCAAGTTAGCCTGATTTATGTTTTATCCCGTCCAGAGTATCAGCGTAAGCCGGGGGGGGGGGGGGGGCAGTAAATGGAAAGTAGGTTCGTCAAACGGTTGCTCCGTCGAAAGACTGTATGACATCTTTACTTCTTTAATTCCGTGGTGCTTTGCGATGACAAACTCTGCAGCTCCTGCGGAATACTTGAACATGAAATATTTCAGTTATTTATCTCTCGAGGAAGGAAACAGGCATGTCATGCTGATCACGTGATGTATTTCAATCTCACGGTGACGTACCAACGTAGTGTCGTATAGTGAGGGTCCGTTCATTGAGGGGACAATGGTGTCACCGGGGGCACCGGTCTAACTAGGGGAATGGAAATCATAAGAACAGCATATGATTCCTCTTGTGGGCCTGGCTTTAGATGAGGTAGTATTTAGATAATGCCCTTAGTTTAGATCTAATCTGAATGGAATTGGAAGAACCATAAGGCAGAAATAGGATCCTTTTCTCTCACTCCCCTCTCTCCATCTTTCTCTCTTTCCCGTTCTCTCAGTCCCTCATTCCCTTTTGTCTATCTTGTTTTCTTCCTCTCTGTCTCTCCTTCTCGTCCTCTCCTTCCTTGCTGTCTCCATCCCTCTGACTCTTTATTTCTCTCTTTCTGTCTCTCCCCTCTCTCCATCTCCTTTTTCTTCCTCTCTCTCTCTCTCTCTCGCTCTCTCCATTCATTCTGAAACACTAAACCCCATCAAACGTGACGAGCCGTAAGTGTTAGATGAGTACCAAGGTTACCAACATGGCGATCACCACGATCACCCACTCGGGAGATCGATGTGGAAATCGATACAGGACATCTGACTGGCCTTCGGTTGAACCTAGCAGACCCAAACTGAACACATGACAAAGCAGCTGCAAACTTTATCCATTGAATAAAAGCTAGAAGTTTTATAAACATTTGTTTCACAATCAGAGATATATATATATAAATGTTTTTATCTATCATCATGATCATGGTAACGTTAATCACGAAAGACAATGCTAGACCTGCATTGTACGAATGACACAATAAAATGGTGACATGATAAAATGGCACCGGTCTATTTGTCTTTAAACCAATATTCATTAATCGTTGGTGATGTGCGATACAGGGGACATCTGTCAATTTTTTTGAACAAATTAACGAAAGAAGTACCTTATAATGTCATTTACATGGTTAAAATGATATTTCGCCACCCCAATATGACTACAGTATGCGGATAATCGCGGGAATCTCGCTGGCATACCCGAATATTGGTATTTTCAAAGTTCTCGAGGGCATACAGCACCCCATTTCACCCCCCCCCCCCCTCCAACCCCCGCCTCGTTCGCCTATGAGTATTCTTCGCATTTGTATAAATTATTCAGAGCTGTCATCATATTGAAAACCGAGCATTACTGTTTCTTTTCAGATCCGTCGGGTATTCCCGTCGGAATACCTTTACATTCCTTCCCACTGCAATTCCAAGAGAGAGAGAGAGAGAGAGAGAGAGAGAGATCAAATAATCGTCTGCATGCCCTATTACGACCCCCTCGTAAATAGCACGGTCTGCCTCCTCGAGGCACAGACGAAAAATAAAAATCATTACATTGTCTCCCCCCCCCCCCCCCCCCCTCTCTCTTTCTGGAAAAAAAGTAATTAGAAACACCTATCCATCTGAAATGGATAGCAGCACCTTGTGGCAGTGTCCGTGAAGTTAAGCAAACAACTCAGCTGATGTTGCTATTATGGTTGCTTTTTTCAGAACCTGACTGAGCCATTTCCTGGTTCTCTTATTATACACACTTTAAAAGGAGTGATAATGACTCTATGTGTAAACGACAACACCGTGAAACACCCAGCCACGGACAAAAACATTATAAGCGGTGAAGCAGGATGACCATTAAGCCCTTAAATTATTCAAGACATTTTGTTTCTGCTACATCTCCGCGAGTATATTGCGTATTTTAAATTACATTTTAAAAAACAGGCAAGATATAGTACACATGCGCTGCATCCTATGACAGTAACAATGAATCCTTGGAAATTCGACTAATTCCTCTGTGACAAATAGATGACCCTGAAAGAAAAGAATATTTGTGAGAAGCTATTTCCAGTTAGTTATGAGATATTTCCTTTTGTCAAGGCATCCGAAAGGGGGTCATCAGCCTTTTCCCCCATGTCTTTTTTAAGAGCTGATCCCGGATAACATACTCATCATCATTAGGACTAGCTAAACATAGATCACGAGCGTTCTTGTAAGGCCTCTTAAGGGATGCGTAGTTTGGCATCCTACCAACCTACGTGTACAATGATGTACAAAGGTCTACGTATCATTCACTGTCATTATCCCATGCTCCGAATATCGAACTAGCAGATAAACACACCTAATGATGAACACAGACAAACAAAAAAGAAGGTAAAAAAGCAAGTACCAACACTCAATTACGACACAAAATAGGAGTACCGTTAAAAACAGCTCTTACCATAAAATGAAAACATTTACAACTTCATCGACAAATTGCTATATCTATAGTAGATGGTAAACTATTAACCAGTGAAATAGCAAACACGCGTTGCTACAACGATTTTCCCGTGTTCATTTTATTACCCAATCTGACCTCAAAAGGGGTGTGTTTGAGTATTGAGGATTTTCTTCTATAGCTTATGCTTACAATCTCCATCTCAAAGTGCGTAGAGGTTCTTTTAACCGGAAAAATAAAAATAAACATTTTTGTTCAAAGTGAACAAGTCGAGAGGCGACCCCACAAGTCACAAATCAAATGATCAACAGAGAAGGTCACAAAAAGAGCACGTCGAGGGTTCAAAAAGATTTCAGAATACTAACCCTTCCTCTAATCCTCTCATAATTCTCTACAGACAAAACTTCAAGTGGCTTAAGTCCTTATAAGTGGTGAGTTTTTTGGAAATGCTTTTCGACCATGTAAAAGAGGCACAGGGGAATTAGGAAGGGGAATTCCCATGTTCACAATAGAAAGAAAAAGGAAAGGAAAAGAAAGGAAAAGAAAGGAAGAGAAAGTTGGACGGAAAGAACGTCAGGTATATTATATATAAATATATATATATATATTTATAATATAAGGAAATAACATTTACAACATTTTTACAGCTTTGGGAATTCTCGTGGAAATAAATACAATTGTAAGAAATGAAAATGAGAGAATAATGGTTGCGTAGCTGAAATCAAAGTTCCCCAGAGCTGTCCTCCCTTTCTGATTTTTTTTCTCGAAAATGTTGAAAATTTTCCTCCGCCTGGTAATTGAACTCGGGTCATTGGCTTAAAGCTCCAATGCCTTAACCGCTATGCCAGTGGTTTCGGCGACACCAGATTCAATGTATATATATACGGTATGAAGTCCACGTGTTGGCATGATAATGAGATAATGAGAAAAAAGTATGAAGCTTTTCTTGTTATACAGTATATACAACGAACATTAATTATGTAAACTTCATATCTAGCGAGAGTGATTGTTAAAATAGAAATGAAGTTATACCTGACCGAAAAAGGGTGAAATAGAGAGCGAGATAGACAATGTTTTCTAAAATGGTGCGAAGGAAAAACAAGATAATATTACCAAGCTCTTTTGCGAGAGAGAATGGAATAGGATAAAATGTCTGTCCAAAGTTTTAATGAGAGGCGTGGGAGACGAGGAATCTTACCCACTCCTTAAAATAGAATGCCTGGAAATATGCCAGGCTGCAGCGATGACATATGTTCGGGGATATAGACGGGGAGAGTGACATACCGGGTGTTTAACTGTATATTATTCAATATGTTTCTTTATTAAATACGATTCATTTTCTTTCTCTCTTAATTATATTTATCAAACGCCTAATAAAAGGTTAAATATATTTCTCTGTTAAATAATCCTACAGCGTATACAAGGACAACTAGCCCCCACTATCAACCCCGGTCAACTATTCCTGGAGAATTACGCCCTAGGACAAATATTCGGCACAGCTGCCCCCCCCCCCCCCCAGCAACTACCCCTGTAAATATATATATATATAGCAGGTAAAGTGCGTCCTAGGAAAAAGGAAACCGAGATTTATCGATGTTTAATAATATCTTAACCACAATTATGATTAATAAATGACACATAATTATATTTATAAAGCTTGGATCCTCTTCTTTCATTTGATGCCACTCATATGATACATAGTATACTTCACGCATGGTTGAATAAAGATAATATGAAGCAGGGCTACCACAAAGTCGTTTGGCCAACGATATCTGAATTTCAAAGAGATAATCACATTTCTAGAAAGTGTATATTCTGCCCTTTCATATGACACCAATAGGGAAAAATGAACCAAGGATGACAAAGCTCTATTGGTGTAAACTGATGCTTGCATTTCCATGATTTATTAAACGAATCCGTTTCTCCTGGCTGCCTGTCATAACAATAAACAAACGAGACAAAAGACTTCATGCATGGCTGATCGTAAACAAAATGGAGCGGTGAGTACAAAATGATAAAAGCTGATTGATAGTGAAGTACGTTTTCATTATTAAACCTACTTGACCATGTTGACCATGCAGTTAACAACATAACAACGAGTATTTCTGGTAACAAAATGGAGACGATCTGCGAGCCATTTTCCAGTAAAATAATCTTCTCACCTCACATTTCTTGGTAAATCTCTTCACTCATTAAAAAAAATATGTACTATGTCATATGATATAACGTCAATTACTTCGAGGGAAACTTTCAGAAAATCCCTTTTTTTTTTTATACTTTTTTTTTTTTTTACAATTATTATCATTTCATAACCAAGTGTAATCGAGCTTGATTTATTCTAAGCCTCACATTTCAAAAGTGAAAACCTAAATTATAATCTCCTCCGTAATGATTAAGTTAGTATTTTCAATGCATAATCATACCAGCATTTGTGTGTGCCCTTAACCTAAGATGGGGACGTTAATCACATGATTGGTATGGCACTGATGCACAAACTGTCAAAATATGGTCAATACGTCAATACAACCAAAGGAATGGCACCAAGATGAGACTGAATTATTATCTTTAACCATGCAATATTAAAAGCACTGTCACCTGGGCATCGTTTCATCAAACTGTCATAACAAGTTCGCCGACATCCCATTGAAACGCGTGTATTAAAATTAACATGCGTTTCAATGGGCTGTCGGCGAACTTGTACTTATGACCGTTTGATGAGACGCTGCACTGATTTCTACATTTAACAGTATTATGTTGTTTTCTATCCCTGTTATTGCTTAAAGGGAGTGGCAAGTCGTAATCCATGGGCCTGACCAGTTGGCCTGACTCGGGGAAATTCGGATACAATCAGGTCCAATCGTGCGCTACCGAAGGAATGTTATTGCCGGATTCCTCGCGCGATCGTTAACTCGAATCCCTCCATACGCAACCGACCAATGAGATTCAAATAATGGAATAAAGAACACGCGATCTTGTTTACTCAAATTTGGGTCAATGTGCGAACTTTTATTAGCTGCGCACGATAAATTGAAGTCGCTTTGAACTTTGATCCAGAGAAAGGAGCAGCCAACTGTAAAAGCGCCCATAGATTGCGACTTGTCGCTCCCTTTAATACGATAGAAAGTATAGTCCACCAATCCGAAACGTATTATACGGAATAATTATTAGAGTTATAGTGCATATTCTTTTAAGGACAAGAAATTTCTCGCCAGCTCACGAAAAACTGAAGGGCGGATCAAAAATATTTCACTTGAAGGATAACATTACTACGCTATAATACGTATTACGTTTGTGTAATAGAGTTACAGGCTCTATCCAGCATTTGTTTATACTTTCAAAGTGTTACTCCTGTTTGGTTGTGTTTGGAAAGATACTTATGCTCCAAACTGAAAGAGGTATTAACGTTCTCCTATTTTGAAAAGCTCTTTGGATTCAAACGTTCTTCGCCATATTCTTCCTGCATTAATTTTTTTCTTCTTTAATTGTACTAGATTTTTTATATACCGCTGTAAATTTCAAAAGGTTAAACCCTCTTTTCATTCATTGCTTTCGTTCATTCGTGTTAAACAGAAATCAGTACAATATTGCCTTTAAAATTGTAAGCTTGGCAATTATTTCAATAAGTTTAAATTTAACGTTTAATGCCTTGTTGGACTGTACAATTTATTGTATTGTTTTTGTTCATATATACACTGTAAAAAAATTACTGTAGGAAGTACAGTAAATTACTGGTAACCCGGCTGCACAGTAAAATACTGTACCATTTACAGTTAAATATTTATTTTTTACAGTTATATACTGCTTTTTACAGTTTAACTGGAGAATAAACAGTACAATACCGTGAAAAATACAGAAATTTACTGTGCAGCGGGTTGCCAGTAATTTACTGTAAATTCCTACAGCAATTTTTACAGTGTATGTATGTTTGTAATTGTGTTGTATTTTACCTAATAAAAAATCATAAATATAAAAGATGTGCATACCTTAAGAACAAAAAAAAAAACCCATTACTACGCTATATAGAGACAAACAGACATTGAAAATCAAAACCTGAAAACAGTTTTACAATAAAAGTTTGTATTAACGATTAAGATGCATGTAGTATGCACAATAAGTCTACACTGATCTTGAGTTCATGCAAAGTCCGTTTTAGGGGAGCGTCATCTGACCCGATAGGGCAGATCATATTTTGTTGAAAATATTTTTATAGCAGGATGTTGTGACACGGCGTTGATGGCAGGCTAGTAATGCGAACGATCAAACTGTAACTTTTTGTCTTTTCCTTTATGTGGTCTGTTCCTTTTCACATGTCCCACTTCATCTCCGTCCACAGATATTACGTTTTACCCTCTCCTCGTATATACAAAGACAGATGCTTTTAGAATATTTGAAGAGAGGAGAGAGAGGAGCATGGTTTGGGTAAGAGGAATCTTGAGAATCCAGGTCAGAGAGACTAGCCGAAGACGGGCGGAGAGTGTATATTCCCGCCACGGACACGCGATCGCCGAGGCTCGTTTACAAAATCATCATGCGCTTCGTGAGCCCGGCCGCCAAGATACATTCTGATCAGCGCTGGGACATTAATGCGCCACACAATGCCGTTGAGGAAAACGCGGTCGCAATCGACACCTCATTTTTGTTACCATAGCAACGGGGAAGATCAGGGGAAATATTTTGTTGATAAGGTTATATGGTTACTTAAATATGCTGAAATTGTCTCCTTATGCATTCCAACAGGGGAGCGTTTCATCAAGTGTTTTGTCAGTGATTTTTACTGACAACTGTTATAAGCTACTGAAATCCTTGCATCTGATTGGCTGAGAGCACATTTGTCGGTAAATATCACTGACAAAACGCTTGATGAAAAGCTCCCCTGGTTCCTTCTATGCAGTCAGATTTTGGAAGGAGTGGGATAAGGTTTGAATAGGTTGCAGATTATATGTAAAAACTCTACTTGCTATTTCATTAAAAATATTATTAATGAAGCTTTGTGAACATTTTTGAAAGAAATATTTGACAAGAAAGGTACATGGATCAATTTGAAAATTTGGAAGAATAAATATCCACATAAAATTTCTTACAGCCACAGTGTGAGTATGAGGCCTTCCAATATATGCGAGATAAGACCATGAAGACGGTAAAGAAGCGATCCTTGTTTCAAAACTCATTGTCTTATATACCATTTGCAGACAACAGACAACCAGATAGCAATTAATAAAATAGCCAAACCTTTGAGGCTCCATATGGATATAAATAAGTGCGCAATCTCAGCTTAATCTAGATAGTCAGACAGCGGCGCAAATAAAATCTTAAAATTAAGATTTATTCGGATTTTGTGAGAGTTACGGATAGCACGATTTGCTCAGAGCAAGTCGCACGTAGGCGTGTTTGTGAAAAGAATGAAATAAGTCGAATCATTCTCTCACTGGACTTTATGTTGTCATAACTTCAACCACGATGTTCAATGTTCAATATTTGCATTTCTTTGGAGAGATGAAGTTGAATCATACAGTACATCTTCTGAAATTCTTGTATTTTTTCATTGGCTATCATGGCAACGCATTTTGGAAATGAGAGCGTGGTTGTTCGACTTTACTCTCTTGATATATCAGAACAGTAGCGCCATATTGACCAAAAAGTCTGGCAAATTTGCACAACATATATTTATTTTACATTTCTCTCTCCTATATTTTTTTTCTCTCTCTCCATCTCTTTGTCTCACACACCTCACTCTCTATCTTCTCCCTGTTCTTTCTTATCCTCTCTCTCTCTCTCTCTCTCTCTCTCTCTCTCTCTCATACACGTTTTGTTATGTTTTTTCAGTAATCTTTATTCATTTCTGTATATAACATAACATTCGTCTTGAATTAATAAAACAAATTACAATCGATAAAATCATTGAAACAAGGATACACATACCCACACCCACAAACCCACACACACATAGCCTCTTAAATACTTTCTCTATCTCTCTCTCCATCTCTGTCTCACACACCTCACTCTCTATCTTCTCCCTGTTCTTATCCTCTCTCTCTCTCTCTCTCATACACACACACCCACAGCCACACTCTCTCTCTCTCTCTCACACACACACTCTTACATACTCTCTCTCTCTCTTCACACACACACACACACAACGCACAATGCACAATTAGGAAGTTTTTGCAAATTTGCTTAATTTAACATTTTAAAAATGTATGATCTCCAAGCAACTATAATAGAACTACATTCTGATTTAATTACCCTGACACAAACTACATAAACGATTCTATAATAGGGGGACTTTACACGACCACGCCCTATCATGCTCATCCACGCCCTCCCCCAGATACCATGTGACAAGTGCTCCTGTTTCTTTTTAAGTGCATGGCAATGTATCATGAGTGGCTGGCAAGCAAAAAATGCACTGTCTTTTAAATGTTAACTCAAAGCAATTGCGGTTCGATTTACAGCCAGAAAGTAATAATAGGCGGCAAAAAGTAACTGCTTTTTAAACAAGAATTATAGGGATACTGCATGTAGCAGTAAAGCAGCAGTAAAGCTGGTACCTTGCGCTCGAAAGAGATGATATAAAATTGCTTTTTAGGCAGTCGGAACACGTATTGTGACAGCTAAATGAGAGCACAGGCGGCGTGCAGACCATACAAATAAGTCCAATTTAGAGCAATTCCCGAAGCCAAACTTTGACATGGTTCGACGACGGCCAGAAATGAGCCTTCAGAATGCCCACATTGCCATGGCAACTAATGTATGATGCACGATAGAAGCCCAACGGTTATTAACATTAATCAATCATAGGAGCTTAACATTATAGCAGCAAACGCTTAAGAATGTGACCGTTTTGCTAGGCTTCCATTTAAAGTGTTTCATGATTTTATACGTTTAGGTCAGAATCTATTGGAGAGGATGGGTGTATAGCACAGACAATAGAACGATGGAACATGGACAAACTACGTGAATGGGGTTCCACCATGGAAATCTGATAATCATTAATAATATTCCGTTTTTATGTAGCGCCTAATACATCCATGATGTCTCTAAGCGCTTTACAGGTATATATTATACCGTAAGTTCTGCTGGATGCTCATGAATTATGATGGCTAATTACCCATTTACGTGCCTTACATAAAATGCAATTATGCCACATTGTTTTTCAATATTAACATTTTCATCTTATCCTTTCTTTTCTTCATATTTTGACATTCTATAATGCCTTTACACAAAATGTGATAATTTAGACGTTATTAAGACAGAAAATTGGTAATTACATGGAACATACACAAAACACTCGGTTAATCCTATTGTTGATAATCGGAGCTTATTTTTTAGTGCCGATCGGCACTTGTGGCAATCAAGAGAATATGCCAATAATTTGCTATGGAGGCACATAAAAAGTTAAAGAAATTGAATTACAGGGCATCATTAATGATTATGCTCAATGAAAAATTAATGCTTATCCGATTCAAAAAGAGGCAGCTCCATATATTTCAAATGGTTGCTTTTGATGCCTTTTTTCCCCCAGATAATAAGCTTATCCACAGGTCGCTGTCTAGCTTGAACTCCACCCATACTCCATCCCCCCAAAAAACCCTGATAAATGTAAATGGATTTAAAAAACTGGTTCAATTCGTTATATCACGCAATTAATATGACGTATGGGTGAGGGTAAGTTAGAAGACATAGTTCAGGATATGAATGTCTGTAACCATGGTAACTGCTCGTATATCTAACTTCGAGTTGACAATGCGAAGAAGTCGTGATTTTCTCTATCATAATACAAACAAAGGGGGAGAAAATGAAAAGAAAATGTAACAAGTAAAAGTACAGGGATGCGCATCGAAAGTTGAACAATCTTATATTCATGTAGTGTATCTATATACTGTTTTGGTATTATTGGGAATTACAGTCTCGTGAAAATTGCGTTTAAACTTTAAACTTCCGCATGGTAGATCTTATTGCTATCACTGCATACAGGAGATACGATAGTTCACGCTTTTGATTACGTCCTCTCGAAAACAACAATTACAGACGTTATTCCTTAATCATAATTAGGGCAACAATTTCTCTTCCATTGACAGCCAAGCGAATCCCCTATATTAATATGATTTCCGCTATATATGGAAACGTTCAATACCACGTCATATTTTAAGGTATAGTCTGGTATTCTGGCAATAAACATGAAAATTATCACATAATCCAACTAATTCATACCTTAACGTTCAAGATTATACCAAAAAATGACATCTGCCTAAAATGCCTTTATAAAAATATGAATAAAACCCGAGTAATGGTCAAATAATGGTTTAAAAAAATGACCTGTTTGTTCTGGACAACAACTCGTAGCCCCATAATGTGGTCATATTTTTTGTTCTTGCTCAGGGCACAATAATACGTTGCTTTATACTTTTATTGATCCACACAACCACCCATATACTACTGTATATATAATTCAGAATAACCTGTATCAAGTTTCTCTCGAAATACATGTACAGGTTTATTCAAGATCATCTTCAAATTCTTGACTAAGAAAAACGACTGAAGACATCTCTTCATCCTCATTCTTCCTTTATAGTTTATATCCTCCCCGATCAGTGAATACAGTACTCGGACATTATTATTGGAAAGTCCTTTTCCACTGAACCTTGTACTTGTACATAGGAATCTGTATTAAAAACTGGGTCAGAACTGCACGATCAATTGGGAATAATAGCGGTTTTGCATGGCAGCAGCTGTCGACGGATATGGAAACGTTTCCATATTGATTTCATAAACCCTGAGACATGACAGACGAGATTTGATACCAAAGGATAAAATTCCGGTTCTTTTTGTATTGCATCTGATCCATATCGACCGATCAATTGATGAGGGGGCCGACGTTCCGTATGCTGAAAATCTGAAACTGAAAACGAACCATTGTTTAGGAGGATTTATGATATTGTACGTGCAGGGTGGTGGTGAAGTCCGTTAAGTTGGATAATATTCCTTTACAAGGCATCAACCACAATGTTTATCAGCCCGAACTCAAATAAGGTATGATCACAACATGGTTCAGCACGACAGGACTTATGAAAGTTCTGCGAAAGAATGTTCAGTAATCGAAAATAAAAGTTCTAAAGAATGTGTGACTTTTGATGAAGCTTGGGTGACAATTTCGACTCAGGTCATCTATTTTGTAGGCCTGTCATTAATTTATCAATTTGTGTACATCACAGAATGGTGAGATATCCGGAGGAAGTACACACAAAAGCCCTCTTGCTCTGTATTTCACATAATTATATAAAAGGCAAGATATTTCCAGATGTATAGATAACGATAGAGAGGGATTGAAGAATGGGCCAATAGTACGACGCCCTCTGCGTTCTTTGCGAAATTGTGAAGATCGCCATTTCTATGAAAGCCAATAATCAAGACTAACGACCACTACCGACGAACGGGGACCAAGTTCAAGCAACTCAGAACAATGTAATTAAAACATTTAACCCTCATTTGGATGAATACTGTATTTACTGACAGTTGGCGTCGAACACGCTGGCTTCAGTTAAGCTGATGTCTTAATTATGAAAATCAATAAGTCTTAATTTATTGTGGTTTTGCAGGTCGAATCAATATTTGTACGGTCACGGATTTTCTAACCGCTGATATCGCATGACAAGCTGATAATTGAGTTTGGATACCCCAAATATCAAATCTACTTTGAAATCGACTCTTTTATTGTCTTTGACGAGCCTCCGTTTTCCGTCTCTCTGTCTCGGTTTCTTTTAATCTCATTATAATGCCATTTCTCTCCTTATTCTTCCATTTTCCCTTTCCCCATCCACCTCTGCCTTGAACATTCAACTTCTCTCTTATTCTCTCTCTATCTCTCCCCTTCTCTTTCTTTCTTACTCCCCCCCCCACAAAAAAAAAAAAAAAACAACAACAACAACAACAACAACAAACAAACAAAACCCCTCTTCATGCATCCCAAAGAACGTTAAAAACGCTGGCAAAGTATAAACGACCCACCAAACCCTGACTGCCTCCTGACGATCAACGTCAACCAGCAACCTCAATATTAATCTCTCTAATGCATCAGCACATAGTGCAATATGAGAGCTTACATCAGAAGCCAGTGAACCCGTCGAATGAGGTCATCACCAAAATTGGCGCGCAGGCGAGCGAGGGACTCCACCTCTTCGTTTGGAAGCCACTCAATAATGAACTAGCTCTCATTAAAGAAAGAGGTATCGATCATGACTGGAGGCGGTCCAGCATAAATTCATGAGACTTGACCACCCGCATTAGGTAACAACGGCCCGATGGCCCAGCATATTCTGGGAGCATATTACTACTCAGACAAACTCGCTGGTGACACTTTATTTTTTTTCGAACGGGGATGGTATGATAGAACAATAATTGTGGTAGACAGTTCAATACTATCTATCCATCTGTCAAGATGACAGCATGATCGTTCCTGCATCTTGGTTTTAGTGTCTGGGTGAAACTGATTTTTCCCCTCTTTTTTTATGCTACATATGAAAAACAAATCTTTGTGTGATCATTATTGTCACAGCTAATAACACTTCTTTCTTGTCTTTCACAGTTTTAACAATGTTAAAAACAGGTGTAGATCAAAAGATATTTTTTTATGAGTGGAAAACAAAACACTACACAGTATATAGAAAACAATAATCACGTTCTGGGCCCCGTTGCACAAAACTTACTATTAATGGTAACTCTGTTATCAATGGTAACTACCATGGTAACATCACTCAACAGCCAATCAAAATCAAGGTTTCCATGGGAGTTATACCATTGATGGCAAAGTTCCCGTTAATGGTAAATTTTATGCAACGGGGCCAAGATCTGCGGAAATAACCTGGGTCCAAACCTACTGCCTATGGTCCAAACACCGGTGGTCCAAAATACCTATATTATTACAATAATGAGTAATATTGACAAAAGACTGACCTCCCGTATAGACTTTAAAATGTGGCAGTGCCCCCCCCCCCCTCTCTCTCTCTCTCTCTCCTCACCTCCTTTCTCCTCTCTCCCTCTCTCTACCTTAAAAAAATCTTTCAATCTCTATATCTGTCTCTTATAATCTCACCGTCATTTTCTCACTTCAGTGTTTATCATCACTCATAAATCAGCCACCGACTTTATAATTTGACACGTTTTACCAAAATGCCTGCGTGGCAAGCAAAGAACGGATTTTCATAATGAGAGAGATAATTAGACGTGGATGATAGCAAAATGACGAGGCTATATACTAAGGAGGAAGAGAATAAGAAATACTTAGGGGGTAGCGGGTGGAAGGCAGACGCTGGATATAGCAAATTTCATTAAAAATTAAAATTAAAACACAATCCTGAAAGATAAACATGACGTAATTATAATGAAGTAGTTAATCTATTGTACGGGGTTTTATTTCAGAGAGACAACTACTAGACACTAGCAAGACGAAGAGACGGGGGAGGGGGGACATCACACAGGGAGGGGCGGGCAGCGAATGAGTTCTATCATAATCTCAATATCTAAATACCATTATGAAGCAATACTACATGTATAAAGACGGATACTGTTTTGATCAAAAACAAAGAAACTTGAAGAAACCGGAGAGAGAAAGCGGAACACATGTAGATCGTGAGTACGAAAGAGATTTTAAAAATACACAGATGGACAGAGAAAATAATAAAGAGAAATAGAAAGAAAGAAAGAGAGTGAGATGAAGAAGAAGAAAAAGCAACAAAAAAACAGGAAATACATTTGACAGCTATAGTGAGAAGATAGTCAACACACAGATCTGCATAGTAGAGAATACGAGATTCATAAATCATCGCCGGATGAATTTTGGATAGAGAGATAGAAATAACATGGAGAGATAAGGAGATGATAGAGACAGATGGAGATAGACAGAAATTAGGAGAGATACAGAAAGAGAAAGAAAGAGAAATAGAGGTGGAGAATAATCCGAACATGTGGCGACGGTGAGAAGAGAGAAAAAGAGAGAGTGAAAGCATAAAACTGATCTGCGTGAAGATGAGTTTCATAAATCATTGCGTGATGAATTTTGGAACGAGCTTCACAAAATGTGTTGTTCAATTTCGTGACTTGTACAGATCTGTCTTATTGCAACTTGATATTTGCTGTGGGATTTGAGGAAGAATTGAACGTCCTTGGAAGTTCTTACAAGGATCTCGGGGATGGATGCTTACCTTAAATGGACGAAATTTGTTTCCAATTTACAGGAAGAGATGCAAATAGTATAATGTAAATGAAAATAAAGCGACAGTCAGAATCTATACTAACGTTCAATACAACACCAAAAGACAATCAAACAGATTTCAGGGAGGCATATTTTCCTCTGGAAAAACTGACATTATGTATATAATTTTTCGGATTGGCCTTGCGTCATGAGCATTCTGTATTCATTTTCAATCTGTCAACAAATAACAATTCTTTCAGTTGATTCAAAATACAGTGGCATTCTTTCCAAGTGATATTAATGTGACCTTGTACAATAAAATATAACGTGTGTCTTTCAAAGAGGTTTACATGTTTACACGTACAATCTATTCCAGTTATATCGCCCCATATTTATTTTATAAAATAACAAATAACAAACCATTCTAGGCTATTCATTTTGCATCACCTCCTTAATCTAATTAAATTAATTCATTATTCATTCAAAATTAAAATGGTAATAGGCAACTCAATAAAATCTTGGCAGTAAAGTTAGAACCTTCAGGACTGCTTTTTACCCTGCATTCACAAATATTATATACATTCGCAGCACATTTAAAACACGTATTCTTAAAATAAAAAAGAGGGACAAAAGCCCGGTTTGATAATGTAATTTAAATGTCTGTCCCCAATACAATTCATTAAGCATTAACTATACACACGCTTCTGGCTTCTCTTCAAAGAAATGCATTCTAAATTTCTTCGAGCGTCGCGGAAATCTAGACGTGAAAATGTAAATTGAATAAAACGCGTATTTTAAAGGCTGAGTTGACCACTCCCGTATGCAGGGTATACATTTTGTTGAAATGACTCTAGTAAGTGATAGAAAATAAGCAATAAACACTATGAACACGATGACAAAGAAAGCGGACAAAATATACAGCTCCTCATTGTACCCTCCATAATTGTTCTGGTAGAAAAAAGAACATCCCTTCATTGCTATTTTGTAAAATAAGTATAACAGGTGAATATGCATGTGACACCCGTTTCTACATATTTTTACATAATAGCAATGACGGGATGTTCTATTTTCTTACCAGAGCAAGTGTGGAAGTACAATGAGGAGCTGTATATTTTGTCCGCTTCTTTGTTCGCCATGTTCATAGTGAAATCAAGAAAAAGAAATTAATAGTAAAATAACAAAATGTAAAATTAAAATTTCTGAAGTATATATTGTAGTGCAGGATAATTTACCATGCACTATAGCTAAATGTTGCTTGTACAAATATTCGTCATTAGTTTTGACAATAATAATTCATTTTCGTATAAATTCTTAACTTCACTATAAGGTAGGCTCTACTTTTCAAAGGGCGACTGAAGATATTCAAAGTATAACCCATCCTGTAATTTGAGACAATCCAAGGGTCTGAATAATATGCTCTCCGAGACACCTGAATCGGCCTTTCTTCTTTTTTTTTCAAGCTACGAAATCACACTAACTATATTTCGTTTATTTATATACATGTACATGTATTCATTATATTCTATTAACTATTTATCAATTTATTTTGCGGAATAATATTTATTGCTTAAAGGGCAATTTGCAACGTGATTTAAAGATGATGTTGAGTTCCGGGCATGCGAATGGTGCGATTACATCGTGAAAGAAACGGTCTGGAAGCGATTGGGAAAGGTTGATAATGTCTACATAAGAATTGGTGAATACTGTGAGGTTTTGGAATCATCAAAATGATACGAAACTGACCCAAGCAGGCTGAAAAAGCACTTGCACTGGACACAGAAATGGGTATATGGGACTACAGACACATGTGGCATGAATGTTCGGCCCGAACATTTCTATTTCTTGCTATTGCTATTTCTTGTCATATTTCGAATATAAGAGCATTTGAAGAGCAATCCTTTTTAGGGAACATTTCTACAATGATGTTCTTCCAAACTGACATAAACGGAATGAGAAAGCTTACAAATTATTTTCCCCCTTTACAAGAACTCACCATTCTCTTTAAGTTATTAAAAGTTTTAACATTCCCTTTAAACAGCAATCCCGACACCTGATGTATGCAACTGGCTGCTAGCACTGTATCTTTAAACATTTGTTTTTCCTCTTTTGGCTTTCTTTTAAAATTTGTATCCTCATGACCATTCACTGCATTATACTCCACATACCCTTGTCATGGAAGGAGGAACTTCCTTGAAATGACCCGATTTTTTTTTTTTAACAAAAGCCATGCACGACGAGTCATCCGTATACCATTAGGATAGTTGAGTAATATCTCGCAGCCATCCACAATGGATACCATGTTTGATTAAATTTACCTGTTTGTTTTTCGGCTGTCCCGTGAGTGCTTTGCCGTCATTTTACATTTTTGCTCTCATGTACTTAGCTGCCCAAACAGGCCTGTTAGAGCTCGTCGTATGACCGCCTTGTGTATTTACACTGTTTAAAGGTGACGTATAGGCATATAAATTACGTCTTTACAGAATAGGATTCAAGCAGAACAAAGTGACAGCCTGTCATTTTGATGAGTCTTGTTACTCTTGTGAAAGGGATACATCGACCCATAAATAATTGGTTTTCAACTTTGAGAATCATATTAATCATTCAATACGATTGAAAATATAATGATACACATCGTGTCATAAAAAAAACATGGAGAGAAAAGAATATCAAACATATGAAATCATTACTTAGAAGCTAGAGAAAAAAAATACCGAAACATTCTTTAAAAGAACATTTTATTTGTCTTGTAAATCGGGGGAAAACCTTATCCCATATTGAGACTTAACCTTTCACATCAAACAGAGTTTCTCTTTCATGTTTACTTTCTAGGTTTTCATGCAGAGAGTCAATAATCGTGACAGGCGGTTTTGAATCAGGCTTAAAGTGATTTGGTAACTTTGTAGAGGCTTGATAAAATCTGAGCTGCCTGGCCTTATACATGCTATCACTGTATATGTAATATGGTGTAAAAATGAAGCCCAGGGGGAAAAAAGCACTTCAAAATCATAATATCCTTCACAAATGTAAACATATGCAAGTGACCGGAAATGCCAGACTCATTTTCCCCCATAGACTCAGTGTTAGACTAAAGCGTCTGGCCATACGCTTTCGTAAATGGGAGTATTCAGCCATAGATATCTTAATAATAGCATCATATATTTGAAAACCTTTCTATGCATGGCTATTTATTTATCCTTCAGAACATCATTATACAAGACAGATATCAAACTTCAACAATATTAATTAAATCAAGCCTCCACAAAGTTACCTTTAAATTGGCATCTATAAAATCATCGCGAAACTTTTCAATTCATCATTATTAATGTAGAGGCGGAACCAAAAATTAACAGACAGGGGGTAAAATACCCTAGACCCCAAGGGAGGGTGTAATCAGTATTTGTGCAGGTTAAAGATGAACGTCCTGAATAGACCCATCGCAAATTGTATCAATTTTCTTCCATGTCTACAAATGAGGGGGAGGGGGTACCAGCCCTCACCCCACACTGGATACGAACCCCGCATGATTTCTGCCTGCACGTAAATAAATAACCAAGAAGAGCAGAGCGGTAAAGTCATGTAATCTATTAATACCTTGATTTGCAGCATTTATTAAATATATCTTCCTTTGCATATAGTTCGACTAAAAGCGTAATTTTCTTAAGTTATTCAATCGATCCCCTGTTTGAATAGGGTCAATGAGTGCATGGTGTCATTGGTGTGGATCTATACACGAGGCATCAGGGGCTGGCCAGGGCAAGGTACTAGGCAACGAATTGGGCTGGAGCTGGAATGTTAAATCATCTTTAAAGTTCTCTTTTTGAACATCTTAAAGATTTACTTTTTAAAGATGGAAACGCAAACACTACCAATAAGCAAGAATGACATTAGATTAGAAGCTGAAACATATATTCACCTAAGAAAAAAAGCAACAGTATTAATGAACATAAAACATTTACCAGGTTTCCAGGGAAGAGTATATTGAGTAAGAGAGTGTGTGAGGTAAAGGAAAAGGGAATATCTGTAATACAGGGGAGCGTTTCATCAAGCATTTTGTCGGTGATTTTCACCGACAAATTTGCTCTCAGCCAATCAGATGCAAGGATTTCAGTAGCTTATAACAAGTTGTCGGTAAAAATCACTGACAAAACACTTGATGTAACGCTCCCCAGATGTACCTTTGTAATTAATTAATTTCTGAAGAGATAATACTAAATTGAATGAGCTTTTGTATTAGAAATGTCATTGCTCTTTGCATTACAGCAGAGTATCCTTGAGGTACATACTTCATGCATAAATGAAAAAAATCGAATATCCTCTTGTCTTTGAGAGTCATCTACGAGCAAGGCGAGACCATGCCACTATAGTGCGATAATTACCCTTATAATTTAGACAATAATATCCTGCTGTTCCACTATTCCTTCATCATCATTATTGTTACTAGTATTGCACATTATTTCAAACTGGTGACCGTTTATTTTTTGAGCCTCTATTCTGTACTTGTGATGTACATGTATTTTGTACTTTTGTACACAGTAAACAACTGTTTTATCCAATAAAAAACATTTTAAAAACAATGATAATTTAGACAATAAGCTTTAATAAACGCATCATATTTCTTTTCCAACATAAAACATTTCAAGGAGAATGAAAAGGATTTGCTCTGTTTTCAAGTGCTGATTTCCATGTTTTCTCTGTTTCTTCTCATCTTGTTCTCACCAATTCTATATTTTCCACCTCCTTTTCTAACTTGACAAGCCTACACATTCTTATATACTGTATGAGTTTACTATTACTGGAAATAATTTACTACGCTGATCTGTCAATACATATTTATTATTCTTTGTACTATGTCATTATAATTTCTATGCTTGTATTTTGCTATACTCATTACTTAACTGAAAGTGGAAACAAATACAATAAAATGAAAAATCAAATCAAATTAAATCCTCTCTCTCAAAAAAAATTAGAAATGAAAACAAATCATAACCTATATTTAACAACATTTTATTTTATTTTTCTTAAGCGAATTCGATTACCAAATGATACGTCATAAAGGTCGACAATGACAACAGTGGAGATGACCAGATAATGAATACTTTGTTCAAGTGATTGAAACAAGATTGTGATGACAATACACCTCCTTTCACATTTTGCTTTCTTCTCCTTCTTATCTAGGCGTACTTCTAAATTTCTCATTTCATGCTGTGCCCTCTTAAAAATAAAGTTGAGTTCTGGTCATGCGATTACATTTTGAAAGAAAATTGTCGCAAAGTAATTGGGAAAAGTTTATCATGTCTACATAAGAATTGGTGTATACTGTGAGATTTTGAAATCACAAGATTAAAACGATGAAACTGACCCGATCTCGCTAAAACGCATACTCACTGCACAAAGATATGGGACTGCACACGCATGTGGCATGGATGTTCGGCCCGAATACTTCAGCTAATTCTCGTCATATTTCGCTACGAGGGCCCCTGAAGAGCAATCCTTGTCAGGGGACATTTCCCCTATGATGTTCTTCCAAACTGGCATAACTAGGAATGATAAAACTCACAAATTATTTTTCACCTTTCCCAGAACTCAAACTTTTCTTCAATTCAGGAGGCCTCGTCCGCAGATTCTTTCAAGTCACTTCTCAAAACTTGTCTTTTAAATAGTCTCAATATGGGTGATCTTTATTTTTCTTTTTACTTTTTATTCTTTTTCATATTCTTTTAATAGTTCTAATCGAATTCGAAATGCAATAAAAGCAAACTAATAATAATAAATCTAGATGAATGTAACCCTTTTGTCAAGAATATTGGAAATGTCATAATGTTCCCTCAAAACCAACGTTTCATTTTGAGACATTCTACAGATATTAAAAACGGTAACCCTGTGCACATACAAAAAGATGGAAAATACATTTTCATGTTATCACTACCAGTAAAATTCTTTAAATTCTAGAAATATTCAAAGAAAATGAGCAACCTCGGCCAATATATGGGATTACACCTTTCCATGGCAAGTATTCGTAATCTTACTTGAATTACTTTGAAATGTAATAACATGAAAACATACTTCTAATGAACAAAATGGAATGGTGGTATGGGCTGCCGTTTGTTTTTGACACTAGACAGACGTTTTGCACCACTGAGCAGAAAATTACACAAAAATATCTTTTTCAGAACCGCGCCATGAAGGCTAAAACATACATAATACATTAAATTGTCATGTCTCACGAGCATCCTCTTTTCCACTGAGAGGGGAAAAAACAAGACAGGACACAAGACATAAAATAAAATTGTGGAAAAGAGGTTGAGAGATCGAGTCGGATGTGAAATCTAAAAATATGCAAATATATCAGGGGAGCGTTTCATCAAGCGTTTTGTCAGTGATTTTTACCGACAACTGTTATAAGCTACTGAAATGCTTGCATCTGATTGGCTGAGAGCAAATTTGTCAGTAAACAGCACTGACGAAACGCTTGGTGAAACGCTCCCCTGAATATAATGAAAGGGATGAACAGCGAAAGAGAAGACAAGAAGAAACATAAATTTATCACGTGGTTGAGGGAAAGAGGGAGAGTAAGAAATAAGCGAGAGTGAATAAACAAACGCAACATTACCCCCAGGAAATGAGAGTAACTAGAATACATGAGAGTAAGGAGAGAAGAATTATTACCATGTCTATCAAATACCGAATCCTGACATGAGTCATTAGATGAATACATGGGTTGCGCCATCATAAACAAACACAATTACCTTAATGAGCACAGATTACGGCAGGCCAGTTAGCATGGTTAGCGTGCAGGTCATTATAGATCGAGAGAAAAATGGTACTACATCGTTATATGGAATTTTTTTTTAGAAACGATACAATGCTTGGCTAATTATTCCGAAAGCACGAAGTCTTGGAATTCGACTAATTAAAACGAAATACGCGCTCTTATTTTATACATTACATTAGTCTCTCTTTTTGCTCATAGTATTAAGGTTTTGTCTCCTCAGTCTCTTCTTTGTTTAATGTCTGTCTCTCTGTCTCTCTGTGTCTCTCACTCATTCAATACCTCTCCCCGTCTGTCTATACAGAGGCGTCACCAAACCATTTTAAATGGGAATGTCTGACTAAATCTGCAGACAAATTAGACGAAAATTTCTCAGCTACCAAGTACCAACAAACAAATCCGACGTTAAGAATAAAAAAAATTAAAAGGTCATTAATCTTTGCTATTTGCCGACAAAGCTCGAAAACTATAGCGAACAGAAAATTTAAAAGGGGGTGTTACAGCTGTATCTCTGTCTCTATGTCTCTCAAATTATGATCTGCTTCATCATCTAAATCCCTTAATCCCACCAATAACAGATTTGGAACCTCCAGAGATAGCATATGAATTTAATACATTAAGAGATCAGCCCAATTGTCGTTTTACAAGCTCTAACGCGTTATGCCTTATATACCCCAGGCGATGTGATCATCTCTATCGGATGAAACGAGTTATTTCTACCGTAATTCGCTCACTTTAATTACCATGATTAAATAGGCCGACATGTATTCACAAGTGTGTTGTAAAAACTTCGGCACAATATTGACGAAAAGCGCACGTATTCAATCATTATGCTCTAAACACGTTTCCTTTTCTGAGAAAAATAACATCAAAATAATTATTGAATGTCACTTTTTACGTTCGCAATATCTGTTAACAACAACTTGACGAGAATAAGAAACAAAATACTCAGTATAATAAGATTATGTATCAATGTATAATCTATAATCACCTACTTATGATATTGAAAATGTGAAAAACTTTCCCTTAATATAATAGCACTTAGACCTGTGCCCCGCCCCCCCCCCCCCCCCCGATCATCGGTTAGAGAATCCCGAATCCGTCACTGACATGTCCTCAGCTTCATGCGCAACTTCATTACATTAATCTAAATAAATGAAAATTATACATATTGTACATATAACAGCTTCCCGCTGTATATATATTAGTGTATAATTTATATTGTGCCTACGATAAAACTCTCTCTTTATAAAACGCCATCCAGGATCTACTGAGCTTCACCGTGGTATATCCATTGAATCAAAATTTGATTACGTAATATTATTGCATTAATTCCTCTATTTTTGGCAATAACATCTATTGAAGTTTTTCTATGGCAACATGTACCACTAAATACTTCTTGTCGTGCTCCATCATGTCCATGGCAATTACTAAAGACCAGAACGGCGCGGTATATAAGCAATAATCATAGTTATGCCTGATGAAATAAACGGATAATTAATTCCCATAACGGTAAATCCATTTCATATCCTTCCATTAAGTCGCGTCCGACATTAGTCCGTCGCTATTCATTACATAGTGCTCCCCCTTTTTTTTGGGGGGGGGGGGGAGGTGTGCATCTGTATTGCCAAATTAGAGAAACGGTACAACCGCCGAAATGAACGGCCTGTTATTCATGCACAGAATCATAAAATTTGGCAAACATTGATTTTATTGATCAAAGCCAATATTATATACAAAACCAGTCGGTCAAATAAAGTTGTACATCTGAATCCGGGGAAGCTGCATGGGAAGGAGATGTGGACCCTTTTGGGAATTATGTCTGAGCAAAAAAAAATGACTGAAAGTATCTCAATTTATGTTTTTTTATATCAACTTACAGCTCAATTATTTTTCTTTCATTTTGTTTGTTACTTTTAAAAGTTTAAATAGTACCTGTAAAGAGAGATCACTTTTCCTCCAAATTCTCAATTTGTAGACAGACGATAATAACCCGAACAAATAATTCCTTGAAATAGCTCGTCCTGAAAAGTGCATCGACCCCAGTCCCTGGGGGTTAAGTCATATTTTTTTTTTATTCGATCTCTTACAGGAAAGAAAAGTCATGAATTAAGTTTATACTGGTTATCATGTCAATAAATTCGTGCAATACACATGCAGACAACATCGTGTTACACATTGTGTAATACATTGTCTTGTCTCCTTGCATATTACACGCAAAATTATTCGAATTGATTGTATTTTTACACTATGTCGGTGCTAGCATTCGCTCTCCAAATACAATATCATTTTCAATGATATGACCACTGTCAAAATCTTTGAATAATTCCATGGGAATATACAGTTTTATGTTCAATCTTTCTTAACTTTCGGACAGCGCCTTTAAAACATTTTGTTTCTCCTAATATCTGTGTCTGTCAACAAGTCGTTCTGCAATGCCGCCTATATACATTTCGTCAAGCAAAGCGTCATCGTTCAAACCAGTATAATGTTATTTTGATGAATTCAGGCGTCAATTCTTTAGCATCTTGTATTGGGTTCCTGCTTAACCCGCAGGAATCTTTTCATTGGTTTCATGTTCAAGGTTACGCTGCTAGTACCCTGGACTTAGTTTGAAATAAGATGAGCAATGGCAAGGTAAGTCACGAGGGAATGAGAAAGACGGGAAAGATGAGAAGTGGAATGTTGATGCTTAGCGTGATCCGATTGCAAATTTCACCAGCTAGTTGTAATGATGACTTCTTTTTTTTTATAGAAGAGTTGGATGAAATTGTGTTGGGTGGGGTGGAGAGAGATATTAGTATGTTTGGGATGAGTTGGTGATAGACCATTAGTGGAGTGACATGGAAAACTCAATGCGCGAATTTTTAATGTTGATGGGGTTTTTAAAGGTTGTTTTAAGGTGTTTTTGTGAGTATTGATCCTGACTTGTGTTTGTACACAAGAAAGAAACTAGTGGAATTATTCACATTTTGCTCGAGTTTGTCTTTATAGAGTATATTAGATATACATGTATTATACATCAGGGGCGTTGATCCAGGCTGTGGGATAGCGGAGGGGCCAAAAGCGTTCATAGTGAAATTAATTCCAAGTTATTGGGGAGCAACTGCCTTTGACCTGCGTTACGCTCCTGCAGGATGGAACGATTGTCTGTGATTTTAATGGTTGCTGAGCATCAGGTAAAAGCCTGGGAATTTGGGGATTGGTTCACATCAATTATTGAACCGTATTCACTCCGTTTTAAATCTTTTATTACTGCAACATACGTTTTCCGATCCGATATCATTTCCAGCCATTTCCTCTTCTTGTTCTCTCTCTCTCTCTTTCTCGCTCTATTCCTATCTCACCTACAGAAGCATCCAACCAAATAAAAATTCACAGTGGCGTATCCACTACCGATAAACAGGAGAGCAGAATCCGTTCCTAAGAGGTGGGGGTGCATAATGCGCCATAGACCTTTTATTGGCTGTATTTTCTGGGTCTTCAGATGGGGAGGGGTGGGTAACGCCGCTTTCTTCGTATGCCGGACACGCAACTGCATCTCTTCAGGGTACTAAAAAGGGCACGAAAAGGAATCGTTAGTAACACAAATAACAGGCTCAGTGAAAAATATACCTTATGATGCTATTTAGGTGAACAGAAGCTTTCATTAAATATAAGCGAGTGCTTTATCCCACACTTGCAAGTGGAGATGGGTAACAAGGGATGATTTTCACAGAATGCTTTCATTCTGTGTTGTTTTTTAATTACCAAGCAAAATAAGAATCAATGGCGTAAAAAAAAAAAAACACTTGACATGATAGTCCATGAAAGCTGTTGAGGATGTTTTCTGAAACAAGTAGGTAACTCACAGGAGGAAACGAAAACCCCATCATTCAACGTGCTGTTTTCAGCATGTATGTGGTATTCTATTCTGCCACCGTGTGGTACAGATTGACAAAACGAAAGAAAAACAAATCCTCTGACAAAAACACCCCCTTTCCGGAATGAAAAGTGACTTTTCTAACTCCTTTCCCCACGCTGCTCATGGGGCTCTCTACGTTTTTCAAATGTAGTGTCATTCCTTCGCAAATAGCAAGAAAAAGGGATAAACGAAATACACTTAATCTGTCACTTTGTATAAAGCTGTAGATCCATGGACGCATGCGCAGGAGAATCCGAATGCTGGACATTATTGAAGGATGGGTGCTGTGGTAATCCTACATGAATACCACTTAAAGTCGATAATATATCTTGAACACTTTGAACAGAGTATTTTCGACCCAGTGAAGGAAGATTTCACATGTGCAGGTGACGAAATATATTTTTTTTTGCTAAATTTTTACCTCGCACAGACTAGTCCCACTAATTTATATCAACATTTTTAAGATCATATTTTTCAAAATTGTCATCACATGACAAATTTGAAAATCAATTCTTGCTTTTTTCTTCACATGGAAGGCTCGAACCCACAAAGAATGTATGTAACCTGAATAAATCATATAATTAGGTAGAGTTTTATGTGTCAACTTGCAAGAAAATATACTTCTCAATGCAGTACAATTCAGAAAACTAAATATTCTCTTCTTATTTTATGTTACACGAAAATAAAATTCATAATATAGGTTAAATCTATTATGAAAAACGTTCAGATTTTTTCCTTTGTGGAATGGAAATCACCCCATGCAATACCACCCCCTTTAATTCATTGCAGCTTTTTAATCTAAAATGTGATGATTTGCCATTCTCACAAGTTGAATTGAATTAAAATGGGCAGTGGGTACAACGCAAATTTAGCCGTTATATTTAAACACAAATTCAGTGTTGAACTTTATTCTTACGGACGATCAAACACTTCTTTTGGGCAGAATTGCAAATGAATTTATGCCTTGTCTCCGAATATAGCCGAAATTCGACCTCTTTTTACCTTTCATTCCCTAGGCAAGTATGTAATTAAATAATAGAATTACAATTTTTTATATTCTGACTGACAACAAAACGATTCTATTTTCTGCAATCATCACTAAATGTCATGTTTCCATATCAAGATGACAGTTTATGTCCTTTGCTGGATTTCTACGAATGACGTCACTGCAGTGTCCCTCTATATAATACTGCGCTGTACATGCGGAGTGGAGATTTATGACAAGGCGACGTCATAACACGCGGTAAATCTTGCTCTTTTCTTCCCCAGAGCACACTTCGTTTACACACCACACAAGAAGAGGGAAATGGGATGGGGTATATATATATATGGGAAAGTTTAACAGGGAACGATTTTGAAAATAAATGAGGGTTTATTTATGTAAACTTAGGTGTAAATCATCTTTATGACGCCGAAAGAAAACCATAACTGGGAAAATACATACCGGGAAATTTCGCAGGTTTCAGTCGTATCCGAAATAATGACGGCCGTGCACCCCCTTTCTATTCATTGCATGGTATATATACCTCTCTCTATATATCTTTCATATCATTACACCAGATTTCCATTTCAAAAATTGTCGTAATTCAACCAATCACTCTATGATAACTATGCTTTTCCATGCTTAAATACATACTTCTTTTTTTATCCTGCACTTTAAGTATCCTTCGCTGATTATTCATTCACATTTGATGAAGCTTTTAATAATACATGTAGTTGTTTTAATACTTAAACTTATCTTCAAGTGTTTCTTGTTCTTTCTCACAAACTTGTAAGACTTATATTTTATTACTCTCTGGAGCCTATAACCAACAAGCTTTAGGCTCCTTCATATCCTCATTTCAAATTTAGTTAGTCATTCTTTACAAGTTACGACAAGTACATGTAATCCAAAGTGATATAATATATTTTTTATGTACTTATGTTTATTACATAAACACTGTATATTTTATCATTATTAATTCCTTTAAACAAACAGGCAATATGTATTAACAATGAAATGGAAAATGTGAATATGAAATAAAGCGAACTTGAACTTGAACTTGAACTTGAACTTGAACTTAAATAGTATTTTGTACAACAGTCCCACTGGAATCGTAATTATAAATTTGCCAGCTCGAATTCGGGACATGATTACTAGTTATGTATATACAGTATAGTAGCTTTGACAATGTCTAGTTCTTGCGCATGTATCAAATTGACCACTGATATATTTGGTACTGAACACGTCTACTATACGAATATCATTTTCAAAGAGCGACTCTAGGGTGCTTTTAAAACAAAATAGGACCTATAGAAGAAAAAAAAACTTCTAAAAAGCTGTTCCAAAGAATGACCAGACTCCTCGGCTGTTTAAAACACCGCCATGGGCTGATGCCATGAGATATGCACGCTTTCACTCTCTCTCTCTCTCTATCTCTCTCTAGCTTCCTCACGTCTGTTTTTTTCTTTTCACGTTCACCATTCGGTTTTTTTTTCTTTTCCTTTTCGCACATCGACTGCTCCCCCCCCCCCCCCCTCATGACTACACCACTGCTATGAGATATGTACGAGCTAAATTTAATATTTCAGCTTGCCTCATTAGGCTTAAATCTATGTCCCCAATGCCACCAAACTATCTCTCCCAGCGCTCTATTTGCCTATCATTTTCAACCACATTCTTACTTTCATTATATCGTTTGTCGCGTCCTAATTTCCGCGAGCAAAATCTCCAAAGATTGCACCTCTCTCAATTTGATTGATGCCTTCTACTGATAACATCGTAAGTAAACAGGCGGTTATCTGATTCTATATTTTGAGTTCATTTTTGTTAGAAAAATAGTGCACATGAATTTCCTTATTCGTCAGAGCTTACATGTTTATGCACTGAACTTAAACAAGGGAGAGGAAGAGCGAGGTAGAGGAGAAAATATGGGTGGGACGCATCTTTCATAATTACTAGCTTCTAATTCTCGTGGCCACGGACCTTAATATTCAATTTATTAAAGACACTCTTATTTCCAACAACCTCAAGCGTGAAAAGTCTTCAAGATACAAGGGTTTCCCGTAAGGAATTTAGAGGTGAAATAAAATCGAGTATTACTAGAAGCCGGAGGGGGGGGGGGGGGGGGACTATTCCATGCGTAACACGTGTGCATTAAATAGTAATGAATATATTTTTAACTCTCCGTCGTTTTGTGTCTTTGTAGTGATATGCAGTGTGAGACAGTCAATAAAAAGAGGAAACCCACATCCAAGCCCCAATATCTTTTTTTGTTAAAGTAAAATCGCTGAAATAATTTATAATGGTAGATGTCTTCTAAAGACTGCTCACCAAAATGTGATCATGGATGACTATATTATATAATAGTGTTCATAACGTCTTTCTTCATATCTTCTTTTTCTTCTCCTTCTCTTTCACCTTTTCTTTCTCTTTTTTTCTTTTAGTATCTGGTCCCCATGGAAGACCAGTTGCACTATTTGGAAGTGTAGCTGAAAATGGGGTATCCAGCCGTCTCTTTCTTGCCTTTCCTTGATTACATTGTAAAATAAATCGTTCCTTATTGTCTGTTCAATTCGAATTTAATGTCATACTACCGTATATACAGTTTGGCTTTTGTTGTATATGTATATGAATTTTGTTATTTGATTTATATTCATGTGATTGTATATTCTGTTTATATGACGGAAATAAAATAAACAAACACTGACCATTTTAAAAAGCATGTCAAAATCGCCTTTGCCCAACTTTGAGATGAATGGTACTCAGGAGTTATTTTCATTATTTGTGAGCACATTTAACTGAAATTGAGACCTTTTAACCACTCTCGGGTTGACCGTCCATTTTCATTCAAAACTTGGGGAGAGGAAAATTTGACATGAATCAGGGAAAATGTTACTGTTCAGCTTTCAGTGGTCGGATTTTTATTGATCAAGGTGTCACATTAAAGGAAATAATTATGATAGACTTACAATATGAGTGTCCCTGATTCATTCTATTTGTACTGATTGCAATAATATTCAGGGTTGAATCTGATTTTCTTTTTAAATTGCTCAAACTGTATATTCTGTTTCTCTATTTCTTTCAGGTCTAAGAGCACAAATTAAATGCAAAATGCAACAACATGCATGATATTGTCACAAAATTGAATCCGCTTCCTTTTGCTGTTGTTGTTGTCGATGTTTTAAGCTATACAGCAAGCAGAAAATGTTAGAGATATAAGAAAGTAACTAAGAATAAGGGGCAATAATGGAGAGAAACAGAGAGAGATAGAGATCATTTGGAGTTAAGGATGAGTATTGGAAGGAGAGAAGAACAAGAGGAAAAAGAACAAGAAAAAGAACAAGAAGAAGAAAAAGGAGAAAAAGAAGCAGGAGGAGGAGGAGGAGGAGGGGAAGAAGAAGAAGAAAAAGAAGAAAAAGAAGAAGCAGGAGGAGGAGGAGGGGAAGAAAAAGAAGAAAAAGAAGAAAAAGAAGGAGGAGGAGGAGGAGGAGGGGAAGAAGGAGAAGAAGAAGAAGAAGAAATGGTCGTGGGAGGAAACAGTGCATGGGAATGGAAAGAGAAAAAGTGAGTGGGATACAGGAAGAAGAGGGATTACAGACAAAACGAGAGAGAAAAAAAGCCACCCACTTTTTTTAATATGTTTTATTGGTTTTCAAAAAATCAATTAATACATGAATCAATACAATTAAACAAACAACAAAAAATTAAAAAATTAAAACAAAAAAGGCAGCATTACCATGAAAATTGGTAACAAAGTGCCACCCACTTTTGATAAGGCACAAGGCGAATGCCCGAGTAAAAACGGATAAAGATAACAACTTCACAAACTTTGCACTTCGGAACATCGATTGTTTTTTAAAATTGATAAGAAATTTAAAAAGTAAAATTTCATTAAAAATAATCTCATCTGACGACATCAATAAAGATAAAAGATCAATAAAAGACAAAATGCTTTTATGTGCCATCCAAAATAATTATGGACCTACATTTTGTTGTTTTGCTCAAAGTAGTCAAATAACATTGTTCTCATATACTCCCACCCACCCTCTCTCACTCTTTCTCTCTCTCTCTCTCGTTCTCTCATCTCCCTTTTATGGTTTAGCTCATCCATGCATCTATGCTTGCTTATCCTCATGCAAAGCCATGTTCAAAGAAGCATTTTTACAGACAACTGTTATAAGCTACTGAAATCCTTGCATCTGATTGGCTGAGAGCAAATTTGTCAGTAAAAATCACTGACAAGAGGCTTGATGAAACGCTCCCGTTATTGGTATTGCAGCAGTATACGAAGCATTTCCTAGAATGACAAGTATCCTATCAAATGGTATAATGTTCAATTCACATCCATGCTGATGCGGTCTGAAATGAGGCTTAATGGGAAACATAACGGGATAACCTCGCTAGTCATATATTATGAATGCTATTCATAACGCGTGTTAACCCTTTCAAGACAGGAATTATTTAAGTGCTAACTTAATCACATTTTGTTCTTCGAATTGGCAACAATATTTCTTTTTTAGTGCTATATGGTGCTAATAAGGTGTAATGTCTTTGAAAACAATACACATGATTAGAAATTTTGTTGAAAAGTTGAAAAAATTGCCAATTTGGATAAAAAACAATGATTTTGAAACCTCTCAATGTTTTGCCAATTTGAGGATTTTAAAGCTTACTCTCATTTTTAAATTATTCCTGGCATCAAACGCAATATGGTAATGCAACAAAAATGGACATAATGTGTGCAGAAATTTTTGCTCTTTCTACTCATACATCTGGTATATTTTTTAGAGCTCTGAATCAAAAGTTATTGAGCCAAACCACAAAATGTGGTCAATTGTCTCTAAAGGGTTAAATGAATAGCGGTCTTCATGAATAGCGAGCGGACCCCAACATAACACCATCCCAACTTCTTTTCTTTGATGAACAGTATAAGTAGGAGGCGCGAAGACACAGTGGTAAAGCATGCAGTGGTCTCGTAACTGGGAAGGCCCGGCTTCGAAACCAAGCAGATGCGCTAAATTCCCTTTTGTAAGGCATTAATCCTCATTACCACGTCCCTCGAAGAGGAATTGAAGCAGTCATTCCCCCTGGTTGTTTACTTTCAAGCATATATATACTTGTATATATATATATATACACATTATTTCTTAGCAGTCAGGTAACATGAACCATCTAACCATTAAAACATGAACGCAAAGATAAACTGATAAAAATATGTTAACATCTACCGTAGATCCTTCGTAATTGGCAAGTATCGCTGCAGAGCTTAAGATATCAGTGAAAGATCAGGGGGTAAACTGGGATATAGACTAACATATTTTGAATATAATGTTTCGTCCCCCCTCCCCCCCCCCCCCCCCCCCCCCCCCCCCATCACCACCACCCACAGGGCCCTACTATAAAAAAAAATCATTCGTTTTCCTTTTTAAAAAATATTCTTCTTCTCCTTTTTTTTTCTTTCCCCCCCCCCTTTTTTTTTAAACACACACAGGAGTATTGTTAATGAAAGAGATGGATATATGACTGAAAAGGGAGGTCGGATGCCTTGAAAACATAATATATTTTTTAAACATTAAAACTAATTCAATAAACCACAAATGCATGCTTACCTTTGGTATACCTTGATACTTATCCTTATCAAGAGCAGACGGACTCAGACCATCATACCAAAAATATTGTACATTACCAATCACAAAATGCAATACCAGATTAGATAACGTATATACGAAGGGTAATAAAAAGCACGGCCGATGCATTAATGCAATTATGTGATGGTAATGTTAATATCATTTGGAAATGCGAACATAATTGGAGCTTTACGACCTTCTAAATAAATGGTAAATTGCCCAACAGCAATATTGCGGGAAGGTTATATATATAGGCTGCATGCGGGCAAAATGACTGTGTCATGACTTGCGTCCGTCAATGAACGCGTTTTACCCCCAAGTTAGCATCACTGAGTCACCAAATTAACTCGTAATCATGTCAACATGTATAATTATATAGATAGGCCTGTTTGTCCAGATGAAATTCAAGCAGGGGCGGTGATTGCCCCCCTCCCAGCTTCTATGACTCCCTAAACATGTCAGCCAAATATGTTAATAATGTGTTTATCTCGCATACTAATTTTGCATACTATATATAAGTCAAATACAAGTGAAAGTATAAGTATAAAACACTTGCTATATTTTACTAAATAATTATCGCATTTAGAATATTACCGTATTTGTGAATTTTCCATGATCTGAATTGATGTAAGTGGTCTGTGATCTGTATGATGTGATACGATCGAGAGTATCCATTAGCCAGTATTTTTCATTTCTGAGTGAAATAGATAAATGATGAATCAACTACTAATTAATTGTCCACTCTTTTGCAAACATTATGATTGCCTGAAACATCATCATGATCATTATTCCTATGATCAGTGTTTTGATTAGGTTGAACACGAATGTCAAAAAGCATTTCCATTAATTCTTCTAATAATTATGGCATCACTCTTCAACATTCCCAGACATGCTGAAGGTCGTTTCACCTTTGCAAAAGATAGAACACACGCCATCGCTTTTTATTCTTTTGTTTGTACGTGTAAACCCCCTATGCAAGCACTAAGTTGGTATTCCTCTAACGTTAATGGAAATTCAATGAATGACGCATCTGCCGAGGGCAAGAAGAACGCTTAAAATAGGGGAAAAAAATGAAGTTTGGTTTTTTTTTTTCCTCCAAAGACTTATGCTAACTGCTTTTGGTTGGGTCAATGGTTTTGAACAACGTAGAGTAGCCCCAGAAAATGCAATTTCGTAAGCACTTGTGAACCCCAGCGGGATGATAAAAATGCCCGGAACGGATCGAAAATAGATGGAAATACACGCAGAAAGTGTATGAGTGGTAGATTACATAAACAAAAATAGAGAAAGGAATTGTTAAGTGAGGAGATAGAGACAGAAAGTGAGAGAGAGGGGAGAAAAAAAGAAAGATAAGAAAGAGAAATAGTAAGAATGAAGAAGAGAAAGATAAAGAAAAAGAAGAGAAAGATAGACAAACAGACAGTCATGGAGAGAGAGAGAGAGAGAGCGAGTATGAACAAATGCACTCGGTATCATTGTTATGGACTGTTATGGAATGAAATATTACTCGATTTAATTTTAATTCCAAATTCTATAACATACTCTGTATGTAGCTTAATCTCTTAATCAAAACACAACATTATCAAAGAATACTTCCTTGCTACGAATTAGGAAGTAAGGAATAACCAAAATATATATATATATCGTTTTTTAAATGCCATCTTTGTAGACCAATAAACAGCTCTTTCTGAAGATTTATTAAAAACAATGATAGTCAATAACAGACTATTATCAGCTACAAACCAATTTCAGGAAGAGTAAAATAGATAGTAATAACGCATTATGACACATAATCCGACTATGCTGGTATTATATAGTATTCATTTTATTCCATACAAAGTATATTTTGGATGAAATGAGAAGCATGTTTCAATTACGAGATTGAAACGACGGAGTTGGATTACTATAACCCATATTTTTTTCTCCTTCTCACCCAATATCCCCTACCTCGCATCCTCCTTTGGATTCAAAAGTCGGGATTAGAAAGTACACCAGTATATTTTAGGGTGACATGAGAGGCCATGTTTCAATTACGATATTGAAACGAGTGAGTTGGATTACTTTGAAGTTTGAACCATATCACTTTTCCTTCTACTATTCCATACCACCCCCCCCCCCCCCCCCACTCCTTCACCTCCTCGTTTTCCTTTTTTTTTAAGAGTCATGATTGTGAGTGCTTTTATCTGGACATGTATAGACAGGAATACTCCCAACACCTGTCGTGTGGGAGTGTCACTCTTCAAATAATTTTATGGCCCGAGGGATGTGCAGGAGATAACTAATTGATTAGAGGGCATCACAGGTCGGTGTCTTGCAAAAATCTACTTAATTGTGTGTCACCCCGCCCCCCCCCCCCCCCCGCCCCGAAAGCACATTTTGTAGAGATATACGCAGATTATTATCGGTCCCTGTGGGATAAACATGAAATCCCAAGCTATATGACAATGATACAATCAACTCATATTTATCCATATTTGATCCATTTTCTAAACTAGTTCCTCCGTTATGATTCGTACTCTCTATTCATTTCGTTTCTCCACTCAGTAATAACGAACAAGAGGCACAAGAGTGAAATTGTGTGTGTGTGTGGGGGGGGGGGGGGTATCTGTACTTGATTTGACCCACAAAAAATTGCATAGGTAAATTTTCACAAAAATGTAATGTTCGATAAAGTCAAAATCAATATCTTCCGTAATAAAGGTCTGTCATCCAAACATCTATAGCATGAATAAGAGAGCTGCCGACGTAAATATCGATGATGAAATATAACCCCTCTTCAAACAAAAAATTGCATACTAATGTGCTGTAATTTTTGTTGTATTTCAAGACATTACCAAAAGGGCAACACATATTCTACGAATGAGTTACGTCGTATGGGGAATCCGTTGAAAGGGTAGGGGAAATCCTCCTTGGTATCAAGTTGGTTTTAGAAATTTGATAAGAGAAGAAAACTAGAGAAACAGTTCAGTGAAAGTTTGATGAAAATCCAAATCAAGGATAAGAAACACAAATTCATAAATTTCCATTCTTCTCCAAATAAAATATGTTATCATACTTGTACCGTCGAGCACTTGTATTTACGCACACCCCTCTATGAAATGATCTATTCCCACGTGAAAAAACCCCCAAAATGGTCAACTGGATCGAGAGCTATCCTGCATGGCAATGGAAAATCATATAGTTGCCAACTGGTATTTGATCGATGAGAACTACTTGTTATCCTTGATCGAATTACCCCGAACTTTCACTGATCTGTTTCCCCTACTTCATATCCACTGTCAGTTGCGAAGCAGGAACGTCCAATCCCTTTAATATTTCGCCGATTTACACATCAAGTTCACGGCACCATTGGCACCGGTTAGAAAAGGGAATAACAGTTCGTTTGCTTAATGTGCTCTGTGTCAAAAAGACCCTAATAAATTCATTTCATCTTTAAAATACGATATCTATCAGCTCAAAAAAATCCAACTGTTGAGGATTAATTTGCTCCCCCACCCCCATTGTGCACTCCCTAGAACACACACACACACACACCCTCTCTCTCTCTCTCTCTCGCTCTCTCTTCTTGTTATTTCTTAATAATTATATTTTCCATCACTAAAGAAAAGTTATTGTTATTTCTTAATAATTATGTTTTCCATCACTAAAGAAAAGGCACAAGAAAAAAAGCAGTCTTTAAAAATATCAATATTGTATTTATCTCAGTCTGGAAATGAAGCTACACAAAACATCACGCTCGCTGATTTGGTTTATAATCCAAAGATCGTAGTTTTCACCGCCCATTATTACCTCGTCACTTAGCATGCTTATTTTATATGGAACGAGGGTGAAACGATCACAAGGCTTTTACTTCGCATTTTAATTTCCATTGCATCTGTCCTAAAGGGTTCATTGTTTGCTTTTCAATCAATCCGATCGATCCATTTAATTAAAAATGTCCTCTTTTTTTGTTCAAATTCACTTTCCGCAGAGCGTTAAATTTGCTTTAAGCTGGTCTGTAATTAATGTTTGTCTCTTAAAACACTTTTTCCCAAAGAAAAAAAAAATGCCCACAAATGAGCATGCAATTCGCTTCTTTTTTAGACAAAAGAAAATGTCATCATAAAAAATGAATAGACACTTCCTTGACGATTAAAGATACTTATATAATCTATAATGTAATTGTGATTGTGAGAAATGAAAAATGGTTGCGTACACTGTAAAATATTGCTGTAGGAATTCACAGTAAATTACTGGCAACCCGCTGCACAGTAAATTACTGTATTTTTCACGGTATTGTACTGTTTATTCTACAGTTAAACTGTAAAAAGCAGTATATAACTGTAAAAAAAAAAGTAAACTGTAAATGATACAGTATTTTACTGTGCAGCCGGGTTGCCAGTAATTTACTGTACTTCCTAATACAGTATTTTTTTACAGTGTAGCTTAAATCAAAGTTCCCCAGAGCTGTCCTCCTTTTTTAATTTTTTGCAAAGGTTGAAAAAATATCTCCGCCGGGAATCGAACCCGGGTCGTTGGCTTAGAACGCCAATGCCTTAACCACTGGACTTACCTGCCCCCGACAAAGGAAGTAGTTAACAAAGTTGAAGATTTGTCAATCTGTAGGTCAACTGAATCTGGTGTCGCCGAAATCACTGGCCCGTCTCTGTGGTTAAGGCATTGGCGTTCTAAGCCAACGACCCGGGTTCGATTCCCGACGGCGACATTTTTTCAACATTTGCAAAAATTTCAAACAGGACAGCTGTGGGGAACTTTGATTTAAGCTACGCAACCATTACTCTCTCATTTTCAGAGTCACAATTATTTCCACGCGAGTTGCCAAAGCTGTTGTATAGGTTATTTCCTTATATATATATATACATGCATGCGTATCAAATTTAGTTACTACTTGAAAGTAAAAGTCATTCAATTATATTACCCATTATCTTTATCCATCAAATATTCTATAAAGCCTATCATGTAAAATTACATCTATAAGTTACAAATTTGTTTAATACATTTAATGTATAATATGTATATAATATTTATGTGGTACAAATCATGCAAACCTGCCCTCCGCCTTAAGCGATAGACCTGATACCATTGCAACTTTCTCACCATTATGTTTATGTTAATACTCTGTCAAATGATTTCTTTTTCTTTTTCAAACCATGTTGGACTGATAATGTTATGCTTAACTTGTGTATTTGTACTCTGCTTTTCTTGAATAAAGAAATGATATCAACATACATATACATATATATATATATATTTAACGAGAAAATATTTGATGTTTACATACACGCACATCTTTGACAGAGTGTTTTTTCCTCTGCTTTCTTCTTTTTCACAAATTTCAGAAGGTGGCAATGCTTTCACAAAGCCATATTAGTGAGGACACCAAGAAAAATAAGAAAAATACAAACGTGCCGATATCTCACATCGGCATATGAGATTTTGAGGCACATGGAAATTTGCCTGCATGTCTAAACTACAGGCTCCTGGACATAATAGGCATGACAGGTAATACTATTTACCAATAACATGTTAAAGTTAAAGAAATGTTAAAGAAATTTTACCGCTAACATTTTAGTCACTATACTTTTATGAAATTATCGTGATTATGGTCCAATGTACTGGGCCAAAATTTTGAATAAAACCAAGAGCTTCCTGAAAAATCAGGGGCGCGTCGCTATAGACGCTTTTGAACAGGGGAGTCGAACCAAATTTACCGACAAAGTCACCTTAATTTTTTTCAACATACGAAAAAGTCATCACCTTTAGAGATTAGCCGACAAGGTTTGAAAGCTTTGGAAGGTTTGGACCGTAACATTTTCTTTTGAATTACTTTTTTGTGTACGGCGTTCCCATCAAAGGCTCCGCTTTTCGGGTTTTTCGCCTCCTTCTTAGTAACATTTACTGTATTGATCTTTGTTTATCAAATACTTTGTTATTATTGTCAGAAGTCAATAAATGTGAATTTCAATCATGTATTGATCTTTGTCTGCCAAATACTTTATCATTATCAGAAGGCAATAAAAGTAAATTTCAATCAATAAATTCAAGTCCCACATTTTGTTGACAGAAAATTTAAAATGGGGGTGCTATTCCCACCCCCACCCACGTGACGCCCCCGTGTAAGTGAAGTTCCCGAGATGCTTCCTCTGAAGGTACAAACATCTCGGAATATTTCACATCACAAGAGCGACATGAACCTCATCTTATTACATATAAAGACATGTCATCGAATACTAAGCCATTATAATTCGTTTCACACTTTGGCTAAACATGTGGTGTCCGATAAAACGCCCCTGCTCAATTTTGTCCTACCCCCTGCCAACATCATGAAACATGCAGGGATGTAGTCAGCATCGCTGCCATATGGAATTACAGTACTTTGACATCCCGTCTATCTGACATGGTGTGTTTTTCCTCTGCATGACGGTGTTATAAAGATATATTTCAGAGTAGATCACGATTTTTGTTTTCCTTCGTTTCAAAGTGAGAGTGGATGTGACGGAAAGTTGGCAACATGGACCAACTAAAATGGTCCATGCTGGCCAAAACTATGCAATGTTCCTTCTTTAAAAGCGGCATGCCGATCCTTACAAGCATTTCTCTCACATTTTGGAACGCTACAGGCTCCATCCATTATTTAAAAAATCATATGTTCCAATAAAAATTCTACATAACGCTACTTTATCGAATTGCAACGTGCTAACATCACACAGTTGATCACCAATTTTAGATACAAGAGGGTGACGTCGCTTCCTAGACTTTTCAATTTTTACACATTGCGTCAATTCTCATACTTATCTGAATTAACGGAGAATTTCGTGCACGATTTACGTTTAACATCAAGTGCAAAAGGCGCTCTGAGTTATCCGCCATTATTTCTGCTTTGCGCCGCGGCTTCATCACAAGTCATAGCAGGATCAAGGGTAGATAAAAAGCTAGGTCATACAACGTCACAATGTTAAGCCCCTCGGCCACGTTCACAGTCCCACATCCCAAGTCAATTTAGAGGTTAGATAGAAACGTTAGATTTTACTTCTCTGAGGTCGTACTCTAGCTGTGAAACGCGATACCAACACAGTTTCTTGCCATTGTCGACGGGAGAACATGGTCATGACTGCGTAAGGTAGAGCCAAGATCATTACTTATACGAACAAAGACGAATTTGTTGGTGATAATAACAGCAACATTACCATGGTTATTAGAATGTTGAAAACACAAACGATGATGATACTGATCATAATAATGAGGTTAATAAATGATGACAACAATGACGGTAACGACAGTGATGATGATGATGATGATGATGATGATTTTAATGATGCGACGGGTTTGACATGGCTTTTCGATGGAAGCATGGTGCTCTTTGTGACTGTTTTAAATCTTATCATTGCAGGCCAACTAAAAGGGGTTTTTTAAGACTAAGAAATGAATTTAAATATTCAATGTGTTCTGGATGTGATAACAAACCTGTAACGAAATGATACTAAGAAAACAAACAGCGAGCAAAACCGTGAATATCCTAAAATTACCCCCCCCCCCCCTTCCTCTCGTGTCTGCCTACATAAGTATCATGAACATCATGGGTATGAACTTGAAGATAAACACAGGCTTCATAGTCCACGCCTCTAACGCAAACACGACGAAGCCATTGGAGATAATAGGATGGGTGTATCTCATTGCGGTCCTTTAATCTCCACAAGGGAATCATTTTCGCAAATGCAAATAGAAGGTGACAGTGACACTGTATGGTGTCACCTGCCATTACCTGAGCTGCTTCCAGCTAGGGTACAAATAAAATATACACGCTTCGATGTACGCCAATGAGCTCGAATGTCGACTGAAATACGGCTACGCTCCCGGGATTCCCGTCCCGTCTCTGTATTTAGAAAATTGTTATCCACAATAATTGGCTGCTTACTTTCATTCCCGAAGTTGATAGTCGGGAAGGGTTAATAGCCTCCCAGGGTCCCATGGTGAGAAACTCAATGCAAAACGCGATGTTTTCTAGTCGTACGTTTTAATTTTTAAAAAATGGTCTCGAAACACAAAGGTTCAGTCTCGAGTTCAGTGTTGTACACAGTGCAGTCTACATCCTCTGAGAAGGGGTTTGGTGGATTTTATATCAGTCAAATATCATGAAAACAGCCCCAGGGGAAATAATCGTTATCTTTGCATGAGGACAAGTGAATGAAGAGAACATAAACTCCTCACAGGGGACATGATCTTCTTCGACACGAGGTAGGGAAGAGTCGTCTTTTAGCTGGCGGCGAACTGATGCACTTGGTAAATGGAAATCATTGGCGCGTGCGATGTTGCCAAGCCATTATTTGGGAGAGCGCAGATCACACACATGTCCATAATTCATAACCATACAACATTATATTCCCCCTGTGTCTAATCGAATCGCGAATGAAATCCCATCTTGGGAGATATCACAATAAAAACCAAAATAAGCCTGCCTAAATTGCATTCAGTGGTAGAGCTCAGTGATGTGACTCGAGAGAATGGCTACTTTCAAGTATGAGTAGTGTCATCTTTAATAGGTATAGGCAATATAGTAGTACTCTTCGTCGTCGTCGTCGTCGTCGTCGTAGTAGTAGCAGTAGAAGTACTAGTATAGAAGTAGTGTACAGTCTTCTTAACCAGTTTTTTAAATTACTACATCTTCCATTAAAAATTATCTTCATAGATTTTGCTTTACAAAAATAACTTAAGTCTTCAACATTTCCGATCTAAAAAAAAAAACTACACATTAAAAATGAAACAGAAAATTATCCCTGGTCGTATATTGTCATATCAATTGGTTCTGTTCCATCACAGGTAGTCTGCACACCATTTAATCTGGAATATACATCTCCAGAGAGATAACTTTCCCCAAAATAAATGCTTTTTGCAATCCATAAATTCCCCTCATCGTTTACAAAGATGAACGTCATGATGGAAATCACTATTCGATGAAAAATGTATAGATTTCGGTATCAATTTTTGATTAAATTTGCTATATAGGTGTACTATAAGGACTATAACCGATGTGAACGTCAAAACAGGCGCACTCTAATCATGATACAATCATTTTACAATCATGTTCAGGCCATGTTTACTTACTTTTCAGGTTTTGAAGTGTCCAACTGTATATCAGATGTTTTATTTTATGGGATATCATTCCACACTTCAAAGCAGCGTGTTCAAAGGAGGAGCACCTACTCCTCCTTTTCACCTGGTTTACCAGTCCTTTTCAGGACTTCATCTTGTCAAAAAAGAATATCTGTACTCCTATTCTCTCTCTCTCTCTCTCTGTGCAATGCTCTTTCATATAGTATATAATATCTTTATCCAACCAAACAATCCTTTTTAGGACTTATAGTATACACATGGTGAACCGTAAGCCACATCAACCTTATCTATTCCACCATGCAAACATTAAGCTTCAAAGAACATCAAAAGGGAATAGGTTTTAAGGTTCAAAGTTTGTTCATTTTCCACATTAATGTCTAACAAATGAACATGAATAAACACAAATTGATTTGTTTGACATATTATATCAAACAAAATTACATTAAGTGTTCACATACGAGGAAAGGGGGGAGGATATAATAAACAGTTGCACGGTAAAATTTGGAATAGAAAAGAAACATAAGTCGATGAGTATTGAAAAGCTAGACCCCTTTGTGAAAAAGAACATGCATATATTCTGAATATATACAAATACTAAATAAATGATATTAAATAAGATATAGGTATACACATACTTTACACCCCACCCCCCCCCCCCTTACACTACAAAATAGAAGAGTTGTAATAATGTTGTGTGTACAAATCATTATTATTGTAAACAATGACAAGGAATGTATTAAGTCGGGGAAGAGAAAGAGAGAGAAATAGAGATGGAAGATGAAGGATGGTGAAGTTACACATTATCACACCTTTTGTCATGATTTTATTTTCATTCTAGCTCGAATTTTGCTTCGAATAGATTGTCCAAAAATTGGACAAAGGAATTTCATCATTTCAAAAAAATATGGCCAGATAAGCGATTATCATTTTTTTTAAACGTTTGGCTGTTCCCTTTAAAATGGTCATTCCAAATAACCGGCAGGTGATTATAATTCTAATGTCATTATCCAGTTATTATCGCATTATCTCGTTTTCACATCACACGCCAGGTATACAACGAGATGACCTAGAAAAGAGAGACTCGTGTGGATTATAATAATTGAGAGGGAGAGAAAGAGAGAGAAGAGGGGGAGAAGGAGGATGGGTGGAGCATTCAATGTCGAGCCAGGCAAAGTGTTGGGTCATGCACATACTATTTGACACTGAACAAATTTCCATATAGCCATCAGCCTAGTTCAATTTTGTATGCCTCTGCTGTGTCAAAATTAATAAGAGCAGGTATACAGTAACGGGTACAGGAGATGCAGAAAACGTCATTGTGTAAGTGGTATTTTACTGTCTTTTGCACATAATGAAAAAGTGATATCGTTTAAAAAGGGATTGTAAAATGAACACTGAAAACAATACTTTTAGTAACTGTCGTACGGGTTAAATGCCTGCACAGCCTCGATTAGCGCAGGTAATGACGCAATCGAAATGACTCCTCGTGTGAGCCAGGCTTTACGCGTTGTATAGCCTGGCTCACACGAGGCGTCATTTGCTGACGTTCGGACCGCGTCAGTGACCAGGGGGCGTTTCATGAAAGGACTTGTCAGATATTTTATCCGACAAATTTGCTCTCAGCCAATCAGATGCAAGGATTTCAGTAGCTTATAACAGTCGTCGGATAAAATATCCGACAATTTCCTTTCATGAAACGCTCCCCTGTACGGTCTTTTGCGCTTCATGAAAGAGTGATATCGTTTAAAATCATGAGCCTAATAAGTGAGTTTTAAACACGATCGCAATGACTTTCGTGAAATGATTCCAATACCGCTTTGTGTGTCCCATAGAAATGATGATTACGTAATATGTTATTGCAATGTTTGCACATTTTAAAAGATGTTGGACAAGACTATTGAAATTGCCTTTGGGTGGATTTTTCGAAAGTCTTTGCGATCGCGTTTTTCATACAGCCGATGAAATAGTTGAGTTTCAAAGCACAATTTGAACGGAACATAATTATAGGCCTATACTCAATCAAGAAAATGTGTCAGACGCAGAAAATATAATTTGTCAACAATTTTCCCAGTACCTGCATGGCTGGCAGTTGAAGAGCTTTGTTTGAAATCCTACGAAAAAGGAAACCCCATTCGGAAATTAAAAATGAATGAATGTTATGCACTGGCATACATGCCGCATCGCTACCTTTTCGTTGTATTGAATTTGGGTTGCATTCTGTGGAATGACATGTAAAACCTGGTAAATATTAGCAAAGTGTCACTTTCTTCTTTTCATCCAGCATTTCATTTCTCCATGACAGCGAACAGGAAATCATTATTTTGCACGGTAAAATGGAGCTACAGCCTGGCAATAGTTCCAGATATGTAACACGATCTCTAATGGGTGTGTAAATGATGTTAAGCAGTGTAATCATATACGATACGAAAGCTTATACGCATTAGCGGATCTAGCTTTTTCATGGAAAGTGCGTGGGTGGGGGGGGGGGGGGGGCAGCTGAGACAAAACGTATACTAACAAGTTGAACAGGAACAAAATTGATAAAGGGACAATTTTGCTGTCAAAATGTTAAATGCGCAGAAAAATCGGGCAGAAAAAATAGCCATCATTTCGGAGGATTGAATAATAAAACTATTTAAGCTTGTAAGCTGCAATATTCAAAGAGTATGGCCAGATGGATTTCCGAAATCATATTCCCTGGGAAAAAAAATTATGTTTCATAGATCATATACTCGGGAAAAAATGACTGGGAGGGCTGGCGGGATTCCAAAAGTCATATTCCTGGGGGGGGGGGGGGGGATTTTGGAAAACATTACCCCTGCCCCTGTCATGAGTTCGTACATTATCGTAATCACTCTGTCTCCGTTTTCAATGGGTTAAAGTCTGAACAAAATATGTACACATGTCAGATGGTAATATCTATCAGACTTGAGGCTTCATCGTTAGACCAGCTGGGAAGATGATAGGGTTCTCAACATATCAGGACAGGAATAGAATGAAGATATCATATTTTTAAAGCGCTAATATCTCTGTATGTGACGACAGATTAGACTGAGTTTACATATAGGATTTGTAATTGTATGCGTTGGATGCCAATGCCAGTGCTGTATCGATAAATGTGTAATGATGAATGGTTTATTTTCTAGATTTAATTATTGCTTTCATTTTTCACCCATTTCCTGCTTTTCGGGAAACACAACCACACTATTTGCCTCGTTAATTCTACCATTCCCTCGCCCCCCCCCCCCTTCTCTCTCTCTGTCTCTCATTCGCTCTCGTTTGCAATACCCTTGCTGTACTATGAACTATAAAAACAAGCACATCAGACCTAATCTATGTATTGTTCATAACATTAATAATCATCAGTGCAAAGTAGACGTACATGTATATGCAGTCTGCGGTACTTTACTGACAAGAGATCTAAATAAAGGGCTGATCATATTTGTCCGATAATGATAACGCGATAACGAGATTTTTTTTTAATTATTATTAAGGTTAACCCTTTCAGGACAGGAATTATTCAAGGGCTAAATTGATCACATTTCGTTCTTCAAATTGGCAACAATATTATTTTTCTTTTAGCGCTACATGGTTCTATTGTAATGTCTTTGAAAACAATTTATATAGTTAGCAAGTATGTAAAAAGTTGAAAAAATTGCCAATTTTGATAAAAAACAATGATTCTGAACCTCTAAATGTGTTGCCAATTCAAAGATTGTAAAGCTTATTTTCATTCTTAAAATTCCTGGCATCACACATAGAATGGTCATGCAACAAAAATGGGCATAATATGTGCGGAAATTTTTGCCGCATATGACCGCATATGGTACAATGAAAACAAAATACATGTATCTTCAGTTATAACAAGTATAATTTCAACGGGCATGGGAAAAGTCAGTACGATGTAAATTAATGTACTTAATGTGTGAACGGTTGTATCTGACCGAGGAGGTACTAGCTTGCCTGTACCTCCTTGGTCTGACTTTGTTAGTACAACGAAATGATTCAGTAATATGCTTTACATGTAATATCCCCTGACCTTTCACAATTTTTTAGTCTTTTCCTGCCGCTCTAAAATAATGTTCATCCGAGGGCATGTGCCGTGAAGTGAGACTGAGCAGTTTGATAGGGAGTCGGGCACTCGGCTGAGATTTATTGAAAATGTTAGCCATGTTCGGAAAGGTAAAAGACCGCCACCCCATTAGTCTCCACAACTAGACTTAACTTCTAATACCAAAATATGAAAATTTAAATGCGGGATAAGCCAGAACTACCTTACAAAAGCAATGTTTGGATAAAGATACATAAGTTTTTGTCCGATTACACACGATTCACTGACACGAGACTATTCATCTTCGGCTTTATTACAAAAGTCCTGATCAATTAACCGACGGCTCGGCATTTTGCGAGGTTCCGAGACTACACAGGTCTATGGGGGAATCCCCGGCAGGTGGCGGCTTTACGCCGGTGTAGTACACCAGATGTAGGTCATAAACGGCCACACCCATTTACTCTTGTTGAAGTGTTGTAGAGAATAGCCAAATCAAATACACTGCATGTGTTGGGTGGATATTTGTCGTCAAGAGCACGTTATTTGATAGCTGTTTTATGGGTTATGATCACGTAGAGGTATTCAATCTGCATGTGTTTTAGTCCATGCTGTTTGGGCTTCCATCACTCCCATCATGGTTCTATTATGTACCATGATTTACCACTGCCAGGACCTGTTGCTTATTATAGCGCAGGGATTCTCCCACGGTCCATGATTAGCGCATGCAATCATGACGTGAATCTGGAAACATGCACACTTCCATGTGCCTGTACCGTATAAATATAGGCTACCTTATTCAATAAGTGTGGGTTCATTCATCAGCGTGTAGGTCATACATTATTACAGTGTATCATGATTCATGGCGACTAGAGCCTTTAGGCTTTACCTTTAGCAAAGGGGTGGACTGTATTGCACTTTATTGCTTTATTTGGCTAAAATATCAATAGTCCGAATAGTCAGGGTCTGACGGGTCGGACAAAATAACTATCATCTCTCCCACATTTTTCTCTGATCAAACAAACATCATATAATTGTTAAAATGATACGATTTGTTCATGCTTTTGTTTAATTTAAGAAGTAAGTGTCCATGACTCACCTGTACCAGGGGCAAGGATGTTGAGCAGACAGCAGATAAGAGCAACAGGTGTAGGCATACAGGGCACAGCGGCGCGAAACGAGCCATGTTTTTCCCTCACGCTTATAATCACATCCTTGGGTTTGGTCCCACCGCTAGCCGATCTGTGGGTAGGTAGGATTCGTGTCCTTGATCGTGACCCGGTGTGACTTCTTCTCCCCGTTCGTCCCGCTACTCCCTTCCTCTTTCAACATACTCGTCCGCTGTTCCCCGCTGGTCCCAGCACCAGGCTCGCTGATGGCACCAGCACCGGGAGCTGCTGGGGCCCGCCTCGGCCTCCTCCTCGCAAGGATCGTAGTCGTTGGAGAGGGGAGCGGTTCCATCATGTCCATCTGTTTCAGCCATGACTTTGGGCGTCCTGTACACTCGTCACCTGCTTCGAATGTCGAATCAAGGAGTAAAGTCCTTGGTAGAATTAAACCGTTCCTGATAGTCACACTGCAGAACAGACGATGAAATTCACAGAGCTGGCAGCGGAACAAAAAATCTATTCCAGTACACTCCTACAAACATGAAGCATAGACAGAATTATTATCCAAAGGGGGATGGGCTCCGGCCATGAAACAAAATCAGTTCATACGAATCTCCCGCACAATTTCTCAGCTCTCTATTAGTTAGTCCACGTGTAAACAATTCTCAATCAACTCTATTATCCCTGCTAAGCTTGCTCAGGGCATTGAGCCAAGAAGAAATATTGTGATCCAGATTGTGAAATATTGCACCTCTTCGCAGTCGGCAGCCGCATTAGCTTTCCCATACATAAGAGGAGAGAACCAGAGTAGGGACCAAACTCGCTATAAGAAATGTCTAGAAATTTATATTTTTACCCAGTCGGTGTAAGGATAAATGCAATAGTCGCACAGCAGACGAGCGTACATTCACCTTGGCTGTGAGTGCGACGTGTGTCTTGCGTGGCAGCCGCGCCGATGTGCGACGTTTCGTTCTGAACTGGATGTCAACAAAGGAAACATAAGGCAGCTATTCTCCTTGCTTTCACATTTCACAATTTTCAATTCAGAACGAAATTTTGATCTTTTGAAATTACATACTAAACTATACTAAAAATAAGATGAGATTGCAAAAGACAGTGGCGGATCCAGGGTAAATCTTTCATTGGGCAGTTCTCAGAAATTTGGGGCGTGTTCCCACTTTTCTGACACACATATACCCCTTCGGTAAAATGTGATAATCATTTTCCCTGTTTTTATTGTTTTTCAATTATGACACGATATCATGCCCCTCCCACCAAAAAGCGTTTTGAAATACGAAAACGAGAGAGATAGAGGAAGGAGGAGAGGAAGAGGGAGAAAAAAGGAGATGAGGGCAGTGGCAGTATTTTCTGGGGGTATATAGGGACTATAGATAGACGTACTTGCAGTCTCCCCTCCCTTCCTCTCCTCCCCTTCCCTTCCCCTGATTTTTAAAGCTATTCGAATAATTTCTGATCATTTTCACGACCAAAAAAACGGTCAAAAGTTAAGTTAAGTAGAACGAAATGTCCACTGACGCCTGTGGGGCCATCAGTCCGAAAAATCTCGGACAAGTTACCTTTTTGGTCCCTAAATCTTTGATATCAAAAGAAAAGTCATCACATTTTTAGGATGTGTTTTCTAACTCCAAAATAAATAATTGAAAACTAACGAAAAATGAAAAATGATAAAGAATAAAGTCCGCCACGTTTTGAGAAGCCTTACTGTGGGGCCAGGGGGTGGGGCGCATTTTCTGCGCTTGTATAAAAGTACATAATTATTATATTATATTTTTTTCCGGGGATCATGTGCCTCGTTGCCTGGATCCGCCATTGAGAGTGAGAGCGAGAGAGAGAGAGAGATAGAGCAAATGCATGAGATTGAGCATTATCATATTTTGTTTATTCTTATCATTTTTCAATGAATATTTTCTTTCTTGTGTGAGTGGGAACCAATTGCCCAGTATACAAAGAAGATTTAAAATAAGGAATGAGAGAGGGGCGAGAGAGGGGGAATGATGGAAAAGAGGGTGAAAGAGCGAAAGAGAGAGGGAGAGAGACAGAGAGAGACAGAGAGACAGAAAGAGAGAGGAAAAGAGAGACAGAGAGAGACAGAGAGAGAGAGAGAGAGCCTGAAATAGATGTGGTGGGGTGGGAGTAGGGAGAAGACGTAAAAAATATCATTATCAATGCTTTTAGGAAAGTGATCGGCTGAAGCATGCATGCTAGGCTACGTCATTGTTGCCCGCCTCCTTGAATCACTCGTCAGTAAATGACGGAAAATGGTGTAAGCGAGTTGCAAATCAAAACTAAAATTGAAAAAAAAAATCTTCTAGGTTCATTTTTCTCATATGCTCAAACATTCCAAAGATAATCCTCACAGGGTATTTCAGACGGAGAGTAGATCCATCTATGGTGGGAAAGGTATAACTATATGGGCCTGGGGATACCCTCATTATCCACCCCCTCCTCCCCCTTCGATGACAAAAGGGAAACAATCGAGTAAAAGACAGAAAGAGAGAAATAAAGAAGGGAAATAGATAAAAAGAACATTGCCCCCCCCCCCCCCTCTCCGCTACGCCATTATTGCCTCCTAGACGCTATATGGCACTGGACCCACGCGACACTGATGGTGGGAGTGGCACTTCATGCATGGGCGTGGTATCTTCTACTCCCTCTAAAACGAAGTGAACCTCCAACGGGGGTCATTAGAGGTGCACCCTCCTCCCAATCCTCCTCCCTGGGGGGAACGATCATATTCATTCACAAGCCCGACCTTTTGGAATAGCCTACCTGAAGACATAAAAAGTTGCTCGACCTCATTGTCCTTTAAAAAACTTCTAAAAACTTTGCTATTCTCTTCTTAGCTACTTTTCTTCTTGAATGCGCCTTGAGCACTCCACAGAGTGGATTTGGCGCTATATAAATCACATTATTATTATTATTATTATCTCATTTTCTACTTAACATTACATTTTGGCATCGGAGAGGCCATTGCTGTTTGAAGAAGCAATATGTTAGCTGCATGGAGTAATAGTAAATCCCGATTTCAGCAAGAAATTCACTATTGGGGCACTAATTTGCATGGACGGGGAGGGGTATAGGGCGGCAGACCGTCCTTTTTTCATCTCTTCTTAATTTGTAAATTTGATGGTTTTGATTTTGAATAACATTTTTGGTTCAATCGGGTCTTGCATTCAATGGATTCGTAGTTATTGGCGAGAAGGGGAAGCGAGCGATTAAAAAAGGGCCTCATGTTCTTGAGAATTGCAGTTTCTGGACAGGCTCAATATTCATAATGCATTCATTTCTATTTTATTATGTATGCTGAAGCATATTTCAGATTGACTTAAATTCGTAACATAAGAACCCCACTTGCTCGCCCTTCAAAGACGCTAGTAGCAGTATAATATACAGCGGTGTTGTGATTTCGTTAAGCGAAATGAATATATCTCCCCTATGCCAGTAAGCTTCAATAGCATCGTCCACTCTCTATTGGGGTCGAGCAGAACACTACTCAGCAAACAGGGCTTTTATAGACGATTTTTATAATTTATTCCAATAATATGATTCTAAATGACATCTTAATAAAAAACTTTTTGTAAGGATTATTTATCCAGAAAAAAGTGACTATTCACTACCTAAATATAACAAGCACTTTTGTTATGGTCTGAACGCATACAAGCAAAGTGTTTGAAACAACATGGGACATGAGAGACATGCTAGATTGGGACATTTTAAATATATATATCAAATGTGTTCAATCGCCATGGTAATTGGAGATGCCATAGGTATAGAGCATAAAGCACGAAAAAATAATGTAATTTAACAGCTCATAATCATGTTTTTGTTTTGAAGACAGTTCCATGGGTGAGTTACGTCGCATGATTTTGACTGATAAAACCTGCTCTGCCCCCCCCCCCCCCCCCCCCCCCCCCCAACTGGACAACCGCTAAGACACTGATGTTGGTAATATTGTTCTATGGTTTCATCACAAAGCAAATTATTTTCTACACTTAAGGCCCTAATCTTTGAAAGAAATAATAGGTATAACTCGATCGACGGGCCAAGTGGATCACAGTGACGTATTAAGCATAGGCTGCATGGAGCCGGCGCGTATGCCCCCCCCCCCCCCCCCCCCCCCTCCCCCTCGAAAGTATAGGAGATTAGCCCCCCCCCCCCCCCCCCCCCCCCCCCCAGTATCTGGATGAATATTATTTATTTCAAACACCAACCAACATAAAAGCCTTCACAAATTCACATCATGGTGTAGATGGGCCATTCTATAATATGCGAGGCGATTATAATGTTCAACGCCCTTCAAAACAAACTATCCCAGTTTCCGCATTCTTTGCCTTTCATTCTTGCGTAGAGGGTCGAGTCATCACTCTTGTCTCCTGACTGTTAATATTTACATTGAGTTTGGACATCATAAAACATAACCAGGTTGAAGTGGTCAATTGAAAGGGGGGGGGGGGCTTAGAAATTATAATGAATATTGGCAGTAAAATTGAGTTAATGTCACGTACATTTTTATTGGTCGTTTTCGAAGAGGGGTCTGCCAGTAATGCCGAATAATTGAAGAAGTGGTTTAATTGATAAAAGCTGTCGATTAAATCAATAATTTGGGCATTATTGACGATATGTACAGATGCTTGAAGAAATGTATAGGTCATATATTTTTCATCTGAACTCTTAGTCATCATGAATATATAGTGAAACGAAATTCAGACATGCCTTCAAATAATCACTGGCTATATGCTTTGCCTTTATTACCTGAATTCAAAGTGCGAATTCATTGAAATGAGGGGGAAAACAGAATAAAAGGTAAAGTTACCCCTCCAGCTATAGATCCAAATATCTCTTTGATACGGGGAAGAGAGAGAGAGAGGGGGGGAGGTAAGAGACAGAGAGAGGTGACGAGAAGAGATGAGTAAAAGAGACAGAGGAGAGGGTAAGGACAGGTATGGTGTGGTGTGGTAAGAATGAGAGAGAGAGAGAGAGAGAGAGAGAGAGATAGGTAGGGTATTAAATGAGAGATAAGGAGAGACAGAGAAGAAAGAAACATGAAGACAGAGGCTAGAGGGTGTGGAGACGGAGAGAGAGAGAGAGAAAGATGCAGAAAAAATAAATGATATTTAGAAACACATTGTACATTATCGTGCATGGGGTTTCAATTATTCATCGGTTAATATTTAGCCTTAAGGTCACGAACAAGACGAGCTTCTGAAAGAAAATTACAAGAAGAAAAAAGAAATACAGGTGTATAAAATAGGCTGAGCTATTCCGGATAACTATTGCTTCAAGCATTCAGCTGTTCCAAACTTAAGCGGTTGGACGCCGCATCTAGTTACTCCTCATATATTTTGATCAGTGTGGGAGGCTGGAGAGAGAAATACCCCTTTCATGGTCGTATACATTGGCGGCGATCTCGGGGAGAGGGGACAAAATTGAATTCTGTACAGCAACCAATGGCAAGGCTGTTTCAGTAGACAAATGCGGTGCTCTCCGTTTTCTCATTTTATATTTGTTAGAACATTATTCATCGAAGATAAAGCAAGTGAGCAAGTGAAAGCAAATGCGCTTTTATTTTGAAAAAGGGATCAAAGGAAATGCCATTTCCAAAAGACTATTACACGTACATCTACATAAAATGTAGAAGACCATAAAAAAACATCTAGAATCATCCTGGCAATGCGGACGGGCCTGTCTCAATCTTAAAAATCTTGGCAATTAAATGGTAGATTTAAACAGAATGAAAGGTAATTGAATGCATGAGTTAACTTCACAAAACTATAATTGGAGCTTCTCAATTTTTGTCAGGAACTGCATCTGTCTACGGTCATGAATTTCAATGACATCACAATTCTAGCTGCCAAGTGAGACAATAACCTTTATGCCAAAGACAGAGATATCATGTGTATGAGACAGGTTGGGGAGAGAAATTAAATAAGGGAGAGGGAGGCAGGCACCTGGGAAAGATTTTGTTACTGGGGTTGCTGTGAGCGAAAAAAGGTACTCAGCATTTTAGGGTCTCTTTTTAAGTCAAAAAATTCTGACAAGCAAAAAAAAAAAGAAAGGGTCTCTTTTTTTGCTACAGCACCCCAGCACCCCCAACAGCACCCCAGCATTCTCAGCCCTCTAAGACCATGGGGTGCTGCAGCACCCCCAGCACCCCCTGGCTACCAGGGGCCTGGAGGGAGGGCTGGTATAATATTGATAGGATAGCAGGTGAGAAAGAGGGAAAGAAGGATAGAGTGGGAGAGTATGAATGATCAAGAGAATGGGAGTGTGGGATAGAGAGAGAGAGGGGGGATGAGAGAGAGGGGGTGAGAGAGAGAAAGAGAGAGAGGGGTGAGAGAGAGAGAGGGAGAGAGAGATGTGAGGATGAGAGAGGAAGGGAAAGAAGAGTTTAACAAGGCAAACGCCAAGCGAATGAGAACGTGAACTTTGTTCTGGCAGCTTTATTGTACTAAGCAATAATGATGATGTTACATACATTTTATCACTGGAAAATTTTGACATTTGACCTTTTTTCTGTGCCTTTAAGAGATGTACCTGTGGTATGAATTTGGCGATTCTACCTCAATTTCATAGAAAGTTATTGTGATTACAGTGCTTTTGGCAGAAAGTTCATTGACCTTTTGACGTTTGACCTTGGTCAGATTCGACTCATTTTCGAACTTAACCTGCGCCTTTAAGATGTACCTGTGGTATGAATTAGGAGATTCTACCTCAAATCCATAGAAAGTTATAGTGATTGCAGAATGATTGTTGACGAAGCCTACGACGACCCCGGAAATAGTGAAGTCTATAATCTCGCTCCGCTATACCCAGGCGAGACAAAAATAGAACACATGAAATAGAGACAAACAGAGGATGGAGAAAATAAAGAAATGAGAGAGAGAGAGACAGAGAAAGGAAATTGAGAGATGAGCATCCATGGAGGGAAAGGTGTATACGGATTATAAGGTAAGAGGAAACGTGTAGGTCAAAGGCACAAAGTGACTGCATTGATATCAATCTAAAAAAAAGTGTGAGATGCATATGCATGTACTGTACAAGGAATTATATGTTCATAAACATATATCATACTGATCATAAAATCACAACCCCCTTCAGACCACAAACACTCATAAGCACTTGTCTTTTTCAGTTAACCAGTCATTCTTTTCCTCACTCTCTATCATAAACTTCCAATAAATATTGATCCTGGCTGTCAGATATTTAAACAAATAAACGATTTATTTTTCCATATAAAATATATTGCTCTTTGTACACATCAATCACAATTAAAAGTACATGTGAATTATGCACTATAATTATGAACTGCTGTAGATTACAAGTGATCAACACCTTATTGCCACAACTACAGGTAACCATATGGTTCCATTATGTGCCACTAACGTGAATAATTTATTCCCTAGTCACATCATACATATTACTTTTTACTCTAATGAATTCGACTGTTGAAGCCCAAACTGGTACCATTAATTAAACAATACATACCGCATGCTATGGCAAGATAACCAACCCCCAATACAAAGCACTCCATGAATAACATATCATTCATTAATTTAAAAAGGGAAAACAAACTGAAGATTATTGTGGCAAGTTTTCACACCAAGTTTTCTACAAGTAGGTTTGTCCAACAGACATGGAAAACAAGGTACATGTATACGCGATACACAATCATACAACCTCGACATAATACATGTAATGTAAAGCTGGGATAATAATATCCAAAGTCCTTTAGAACTGCATTGGGATGCTATATCATAATGTGATATGCGCTATAAAAGAACAAAATATTATCATTGCAGGTATTATTATTATTAATCATTGTGCTTAGCACTTTTCATTGTTTTTTACCGGTAGTTTAAAACAATGCAATACAGCAAAAGAGTTAAAAGTACCTTCAACATGGTATTGTATTTCAACTTTTCAAGAGATATTGAAAGTTCATGATCACGACAGGCAAATAAAAATAACTTTTTATTACCATAAACGTATTGGAGATGATCTCATTTTGATTCAGGAAATATTTCTGATGGTTTTGCGCCTTAATACTGTAAACATGGAATATTTCGCGGTGTGGAAATTTTCGTGCATTTCGCGCCGCATGCAATTTGCGTGAAAATAAAAACATGCGCATAATTTCTTTTTATGTATTCTTTGGCCCATGAGCCTAGCACGTTGGCGAAATTAAAAACACATGAAAAATTCACCTTACTTGGCCGAGCGCGGAAAATTAATCGCGTGAAAACTTCCACTTTTACAGTATTCTTTGGGTTATTCATCAATATAATGTATTTGTATTTCAATGTTATTTCTAGTATACATGAAAATATTTTTAGAGTGCCCTTGAATCCATTATTGGGTTATGACATTTTAACTGAAATCCTAGACGCTCAGTTAGTGTTTTAGGACTTTGGGTTTAAAGATTTTTAAAAATACATTTCATCGATTTAAAATGATAAAGAGGAAGATGCTAGGAATATTAAGCTGCTGCTAACTCATTTTGTCCTCAAGTGGAATATTAAACAAACGAGAGATAAAAAAATAATTTATGTGCAAGACCCGGCACGTAAATTCCAACAACAATAACAGACACATTGAAAACAAATGGTCAAGCTATGTGTCTTTGAGTTCTAGAACCTAATTGTTGTTTTGGGAGCTGCGGTGAAGAGGAATCCTGGCGTAGGGGGCCTTATGCAGCCACGGTCTGAGTATTCCTTCATAATATCACTTGACACTCGAATTCTTCGGGAATCAAGGACGGAACATCAACATATCTCTCATATGTATGCCATGATACAAGAAGAACAAACTTTCATGCACATCTAATGTTCACAAATTTCGCGATTGGTTCAGATTCACGAAAATTTCATACCGGGAATTCACTGAATCATAACTGACATAACACTAAATTTCTGTAAATCACAAAAGTTTCTTGCTGTGAAAATGGCTGTTATTTACAATAGAAGAATGTTTCATGTTGCAAAAATTTCTGGTTTTACATTTCAATTTTCTTTCCACATTACTATTCTAAGGTGATAACAATTACCAGAACTTCTCAATGACATCTGTACATGGGTTCCATTATTATGAGTACCAAATATCCAAAGTAAATGTTACATAAATCATTTCGATGTAAATGTTAATTAATTTGTTTTAGTTTTACAGTTTTACATTGTTTTCTAAGCTGCCCAAGTGTTTCCAGATAAGTTGGCTGCTTTCAAATTCAGTGTGTATTCTTTGTTTTGGGTTATCAATGAATTTGTAATTAAGGATTAATTGATATGAAATGTGAATTAAATATCATTTTTTAAATATATGTACATATATTACGACACCAGGAAGACTGGCAATATTTGTGAATAATACACTGAGGTAACTTTGGTAAAGGTTAATCTAAGTGTTCCAACAGGTCATCACAAGGCATAGTTTAGAATACAGTTTTTGGAGTTGATGATTTTAAGGAGAAAATAAGGCATCACAGTTGAACGTGAGGCAAGTGTCCAGATGAACATTGATCTTTTTCTCTTCTATCTGCAGATTGCACACAGGGCAAGGCACTGTCTTTGGTCCAACGTGCTCAACTGATCTCCGTCCCTCATCCTCTGCAGTGAGGTTGATAATCCCATCCACGTCTGTCACCCTGGAAACCACTGTTGATGCCTTTTTGTCGCTCTCCCTTGCAGCCGTCTGCCAGGGATGCTCACAGAAAGATGACCGAGGAGGCGTGTGGCCCACATCGCTCCCACGATTTGTTTTCCTCTTTGATTTTCCCCATAGAGGGGGTGTTACTCTGCCAAATCGCCGGTTCCCGGAAATCAGGCTCCCAGAACTTCCAGAAGACAAGTGGCTTAAATCTTTCCATATCCCAGTTGTAATTGCATTACTGGTTGGCCTGGCAACCATATCATCATCATCATCACTATCAGCATTGACGTAAATATCTCTATCAGCACCCAGAGGATTTTGGTTCAGTGTTGGACTATTCTCCTTGTTTGAACCAGCACTTGCTCTCCTTCTTGCTTCATCCTCGATAAGAATTGCATCCTCATCCTCGCCACTGTTTTCATGAGAATATCGAGGACACTTTGATGACCTGTTCATTGCTTCACCATCATCAGAATCACTATCAAACATGGCTTGTAAGTCCACAAGTCTTGCTCGTTTTTTCTTGTTTCCCTCGCTTGATACCTTACCTACCCTCTCTTGAGTCCTCACTACCTGATCATTACCAACAGGGGTCCTTTTTCTATCACCTACCCTTGTTGTTGATACTTTATTGTCTGATGACGAAGAGGCTTTGTTACTGCTCTGGTCTCTGCTACGTCCGACGGTACCTGTGCCTGTTGTACCTTTGCTGAAAGACGACGATTCACTCGGTATATTTGTTGTATAATTCCCTTCTTTCCTTCCCACAGCTGATACAACAGGTATGAATCTTCCAGTCCTGCTTGGAATAGAAGAATCTGATTCTTTTCTCTTAGTCGTTTGTCCAGTATTCCAGGACTTTTCCCGGACTGAATCTGAGTCATCACTATCTACCACAACATGGCCACTAGCAGTTGCCACAACGGGAGTGAACCTGGGCTTCTTTTGAAAACCACCTCCTGATGAAGTATTGTTTGGACGGTGTGGAGGGACAGAGTTATTTGTTGATATGTTGGTAGTGTGGGCAGACCGATCTGACCCATTCTTGGTAAAGAAAGAAGATATGTCTTTACTGTCTGACGACTTCTTCCGCTCTTTAGCCTGTTCCCCAAGTTTGCCACTTGCGACAGTGCCTTGGGTAGAGCCAGATGAGGAACTCCTTGAGGTTGACAGTCCTGACAGAGGAGACACATTTGAGGATGATGAAGGAGTAGTGGTTGTAGGTTTTCCAAGAGACTGTCCCTTGCCAGAAAAGGGAATAAAGTTCCTGATGTCTGCTCCTTGCTTTCCTGGCTTATCTGTCATAGATAAAGATAAGAAGACAATGGTGCTCATCACATTTTGGATACAAGCTAGATCATCCTTTTGCCTTTCTTTGCATATATTTTGGGTCATTCCAACAAATTTCCTGGTCCTTTTAGAGCAATGAAGGTAATTAGATAAAACAGCATTTCTAATGCACGACTGGCCTCTTTCCGATTCTTTTTATCCTGCTTACTTAGATGGCAATATAGTAGAATGAATGTCCATTATTGCTCACAAAGTGGGTATGTCTTTTGATTAGCATCAAGGGGTCCTGCAGGAACAGGTACTGATGAATGATACCTTACCCACAGGCAAAAAAAAATGAAGATTTAGTCTACAACCTGTTACCTTCACATTTCAAGATCAATACTTTATCCACTTAGCCATAAAAGTGAATAACAGATAGATCTTGTGAGTGCACAATACTACTAAAACTGAGATTTCCCATGTCCATCTCACCTTTGGTATCAATATACTCCTTACTGCCTTCTTCTCCTTCTTGTCCCTTCTTCTTTCCACCCTTCTTCTGCCCGTACCCCTCTGGCTCCTTGATCTTAGTGAAAGTCCCTCCGCAGGAGCGATGGTGTTCACCCCACCAGGGGTCCCTTGAGGAGGGGGCCCTGTTCATGGACCGCTTCACATAGCCAAAATAGGGTTTCCGCTGCTTGCAAGGACCGTCACAGCGCCACCAGTGTTGGCGATAGGAATCCACCTCGTCGTGGAATGTGTGGTAGATCTGTATAATGGGAGGAGGAGAAGTTAATTCACTTTATTACAAATGCTTCTTTATGTTTTGGTGACAGAGCTAGTACTGGGGTAATTGAATATGAGCTTTAACACTGAACATATTAAATGTCAACATGGCGGAAATGAGAGAGATAAAGGGGGGGGGGCAGAGGGAGGGTAGGGTTATGAAAAAGAAATATTCTTGTCATAAGCCACAATGCTTGAGATCTTTTAAAAAGTATAAAAATTATTAAAGTATTAAGGTTGGAGGTAACGGTATGATGAGAAGAAGAGGGCAAGAAAGAACAAGAGATTAAGAGATTTTTTTAAAAGGACTGCACAAGAGTGATTGGTGTCGTGTTACAATTAAGACTGAGGCACATTTTGTCTAGATGTTAGCCTACTTATTGTCATAGTGTGAAAAAGGATCTTTCTGCAATGTGTTCAGAATAAAGTAAATTAGTATGTTTACATAGTTTTACTGTATCACGTGTGGCAAAATCCAACTTCATGCCCATGGTATCCGATGGATATCAGCTATTTAGTTTAACTCAAACATATTTTTTTCACACTGGACCTGGGCTTGATTTCAACAGAGCTTTTTCCCATGGCATTCTATCTTCATCCTGTGGGGCATTCCGGTGATATAAGAAAAAAGAGACAAATGAAGGCAAAGGAAAAGATTGCAATCCAGACACACGTTTCAGACACATCCTGCTTCAAGCATGAATCATGATTATTAGTATGTCCTTAGAAAGTCCCAAGAGATCAAGAGCTCCAAGCAATAGAGACAAGAGAAAGATAAAACGTGACACCCACACATTAAAAAAGCCCCTTCTCATTTCTTGACTTGATTTACTCTCAATAATTCATGTTTGCTTCAACAGTTTGGCATTTGGTTCACTTGCTGCTTATCTACATTTATCCTAAATGACCCAGGTGTTATTACAAAAATTTACTAAGGGCTTAGAAATCAGGATGCACCTTAAATAAATAAGATAAACCAGATTGTTAGTAACATTCACAGGGGTTAAACAGCTCTACATTAATAATAAGTTACATCTAAAAAGGGTAATGTGTACACTTTTCTGTGTATTAATAAACATTGCCCCACCTCCTCACCCCTTGATAAATTATAGTAAACAAAATTCATGACTGGCTTATTGGGTGAAGAGTAAATATGTCAGGAAAATCAGAATTTGCTTAAAACTTGTATTCAACAGGTAAAGTTTTATCCTCATCAATTGGTAAAATCTCAATACCTTGAATGAACATAATTTTCAAGAGAAATCTTTGTATTTCGTTGAGAAAAACAAAAGCTAGCTGGACAAGTCCGCTTCTTTGGGGTGATTATGAGTCTATTAAAAGATTTGTTTTGGATTTGAAAAAAGAAGATTATTGTGGTGCCATATTGCATTTTCACCAAATCCATAACCAACACCAAAGCTGTGGAAGGTACGGTAATCATGGGTAAGAGTGTATAACTTAAAAATAATCATATTACTTTCTACTGATCCAAGATCCAACTTTAAAATATGTGTTACATAGGTAAGGTGTTACCTTTACAACTGCTATTATCATCAGTATCAATATTTTCACTTTCAAAAGGAACAAGGTCTAAAGTATAGGCATCAACAATAGAAAGTATTTTGGTGACAGCGCCATCTTGTGTTGAGAGCAGTATAAAAAATGGTTTTGCTCAAACAAATTTCTGCCATTTAAAGAGTTTTACACTCTTCATGTTACATTAACCCACTGAATGCTGCATTTTCACATTCCCATAGGCATGATATAGGGTCCACCTGGTTCCTGTGGGCAATGGGTTAATCATTATGTTTTTGCACATGATAAATACAGAAGAGTTGTATTGTCCTGCGGTACATCGTATAGCAGGAAAATGTTGTATATGCGGACTCTTTTAATGATTATGTAAGAGCAGAGTGGCGAGACACCACGATCCCACCAGGCGGGATGATCTGAATAACTTAGGCAGGTGAATGTGATTGGATTTTGAAGGAAAGGAATGTTCAGAAAGGTATAATTAGAGAGGGAATTTGGTAAGGAAGTCATTCTAGCTTTGTCAGACACCAGACTCACTACACAAATTTAACCCCTTTGACTACTGAATTCTTTAACTCTCATAGGCTTAATACAGGAACCACCTGGTTCCCGTAGTCTATGGGTTAAAAGGAATAATGGTTTGTTTTGGATAATTATTCAGATCGTAACACGCTGGTTTAGATAGGGACGTTTCGCCATTTAGGTTTTTCCAGAGCATTTGTCTTATATAGTTTATCTCTGGTTTTTTCATCCTAGGTAATCGGTCCAGGTTGGGGGCAAAGGTACAATGCCTCACATTGGTTAGAGGTTTAAGATATATTAAAATGAAAATTTATGTTAAATCAAACAGTTTGAGTTGGTAAATAGATTTCGTAAAGTACTTGAAATTGTATTGTATTGTTGAGGAAACTCGAGCAGTATGCTGAAGAAACTCCAAATAAACCGGTTTCGGTCAGTCTAACGGGCTTATCCATTAATCGATATAATTGGTGTATTGTTGAGTTATTGCAGTTATGAAGGAATGATTGAAGAGAATATACGACGCACTTACACTAATATTGGTGCCAGTAGCTGAATTGATTCTATTCATATGTTTGCAGAATTCTGGTCCGTGACCATCGTGGTCCTGTATTGGTAAAATAGAAGAAAAATCTTTATTAATATTTACATTCCAAAAAATAATATCTAAAAAGACCATCATTTATGCTATCATGATGATGATCATTATCATCATAAATAACCTCAACATCATCAGCATCTTTGACTTCAAAACATTAAAATTTTCATCTAGCGACTATTATCACTCCAAATTGTTAAAAATATCAGAGCTAAGAGAATGTCAAGTACCGGTATCCTGAGATAACATAAGGCATTTATAGAGAACAGGGGGACGTTTCATCAAGTGTCTTGTCAGTGATTTTTACTGACAAATTTGCTCTCAGCCAATCAGATGCAAGGATTTCAGTAGCTTATAACAGTTGTCGGTAAAGATCACTGACAAAACGCTTGATGAAACGCTCCCCAGATGTAATTCAAATTTCTTACTTACCTTGTTGTTCTGTGTGACGAACAGATAGGCATGGATCATCTCATGCTAAAGTTATGAAAATAATGAAAATATTAAAGGTATTTTGGCATACTCTCTTTACATTGCAAAATACAATAATGAAATTTACTGATTTTATTTTACCTATACTTCCTGCTCTCAAAAATAACACAACTCTGTTAAAGATTATGGAAGAAAATGAAGTATTTTCTTCACAAAAGAAGTGAAAGTTCACACAATTATTATGTTTCATGATGGTTATCTTCTCAGTTGATCATCTGAATCTGAATTCTTTGTTGTGTTTTTTTTTTTTTTTTTTTGGGGGGGGGGGTTCCCCATAATTCACTCTCAATCTTATATTTTCATTATTTTGTTTGCTGCTGACACAGCACTAGTTGCCATGAAACTGTATAAAATATGAATTGACCATGCTTCCAAAATAATGTACAATAGCCCGGAAAAATGGTTCAGAGTCTCAGAGATGTAAGACAGCACCACTTTACTGTTCTGGCAGGCTATTTCACAAAACTGAACAGAACTATGGGCTATTTCCTGCACACCTTTCTGCGAAGTAAACAAAAGTGACAATAAAGGCATCATATCACACAGGATGTATTCCGTAAAATGCGCTGTGCGCTGATTAAGGCTGCCGGAGCTATAGCCAGGGTAATAATTTGCAAACCCTTTGGAAGCGCTTAGGGACACTTTATCACAATATGTTATGCGCTATACAAGAACTATTTACTATTATTATCATCATACACTCTTACCAGTAGAGTTTCAACAAGATCTTTCCTTGGTCGGAGTTTTAACAATGGTTGACTGAGACGAATGGAGCAGAGTCCTCCATAGCCTTCATAGCAGCATACACCAGCACATCTGAGTGACCAAACAAAAAAACAGAATCTTATCAATGTACATATTTCTTTCTTCTCTTAGGCATTATGTATAAAGGTAATGTACTACATTTTCATCCTAAAATCTGACTTTCCAAGATTGTTGTGTTATGCTGAAGATTACTAAATGTGAGAAGTTATCACCAATCAATTAAGCAAAAAGATTGGTAATTATATGCGTATTTTTAATTATTCTAATAATAATTCTTTTATTCGCGGCCTCGAATTGAATCAGCGAAATTCAAAATCATTTTCGGCCGTTAGCTAACGGCCGAAAATAATTTTGAATTTCGCTGATTCAATTCGAGGCCGCGAATAAAAGAATTATTATTAGAATAATTAAAAATACGCATATAATTACCAATCTTTTTGCTTAATTGATTGGTGATAACTTCTCACATTTAGTAATCTTCAGCATAACACAACAATCTTGGAAAGTCAGATTTTAGGATGAAAATGTAGTACATTACCTTTAACATTGCTTTTAATTTTTCTTGAAAACAAGTTTTTCTTAAATATTCGTAAATTAATGTTTTTTCAAAATAAATTGGCTCAGCTACCATTTTAATAGCTCTGTAGACACCAATGTTCACAAGCACCTGGTACAAACCGTGCTATTAAATATTTAAAACCATACTTCAATAAATAAATGGAAGTCAATCATGCAACTTAATGAAGGGTGTATGACAAGATTTCTATAAATACATTGCCAAATTTGATAAAATGATAAGTAATTAAATCTATAGCATATCATACTGTCATTTTACTGTATTCTAAAAATGCTTCATCTAACACAATTAACAACAGGTTGTCATGTCTATTATATCATGTCTGCTTTCTGATTCAATTACATAATCAAATGTAGCCAGTAGTAAGGCAATACTCTTTTAGCATTACTTTCTTTTGCTGAATAAAAAATAAACCTTGGGTATGATAACAACCACCACTAAAAATCGCATTAATCCCACTGCCTCCAAGAACCAGGTGGCTCCTTGTCCTGAGCCTAGGGGAATGACTGAATTCAGGAGTCAATGGAATGAAAAAAGACTAACTCACAAAGTCATCCTGGGACTCCATCTGACCTCTACCCCAGCCAGTCGACCCCAGAAGAACTGATCGTTGAACTGCAAGAACAGGGCTCTTACGTCTGGGATGGGGTCTATAAGCTCCCATCTCTGATCTACGATGCCAATGGGCTTGGTTCCTGACGAGCGTCTGTTGTCAGAAGATACTGGCTGGATGTCAACTATTATAGAGAATTGATATGAGTGATGATATAATTAAAGTCCTCATTCCTGATAAATGCCATAGTACATGCATTACCCTTTTTCTTTTTGATGAGGCTATGAGTGACAATTTCTTTTGTTCGGATCACTATCTCTTACTCTCTCACACCTTCCGTCTTTATGATCCAACATGCGCAGGTAATTCAGAACAAACTGAATGAGGTGATAATATTCATGAATAAATTCAGCAATTGCCAAGACATTTATTAATGTCACAGTTATCTTCAAGTACTGAGTACTCCAAATTCAGAGGGTGATGTTTAACCCTTTTAGTGCCACTAAGTTATCAAACACAATTATAAACTAGAAATGTGCATTCCTCGTGCCGCGCAATGCGAAATGTATCCCCCGGCGCTGGCAGCGATTTGAAGGAGGGACAAAGACCCTCCCCCATCCCCTCCCTCAAACAAAAGGATGGTGTAGAAATTGCCGCCAGTGGCCCGGAATATTGTCAACACCAGGAGCAGCATTACCAAAACGATTTGTGTATATTAGAGTATAATGCATTTTTATAGAAAATTCGGAAGAAATATGACCTCAGAGCGCACATAAGACATCCACTAAAATATGACCTTTGATCCTATGAAAGACGGAACACTAGAGGCAGCACCACCAAAAACTGTAGAGGTGTAATCTATAATGGACCTACATACAAAATTTGAATGAAATCCGTCAAGAAATGCAGAAGTAAGAGTGCACAAAAGGGACAAATGAGCTTTGACCCTATAAAGGACGGAACAATGAGGGCAGCATCACCAAACAGTAAAGATGTGTAGATTATACCAAGATACATCTCCATACAAAATTTGAAAGAAATCTATCAAGAAATGTGGCCTGCAGAGTGAACTCACGCCATCCCTTGAAGTATGACCTTTGACCCTATAAAAGACGGGACACTGGTGGCAGCATCACCAAAAACTACAGGTTTTTAGATTACACCAAGGGACACCTTCATGCAAAATTTGAACGAAATCCGTCAAGAAATGCAGAAGTAAGAGTGCAAGAAATGGAAAAATGACCTTTGACCCTATAAAGGACGGAACAATGAGGGCAGCATCACCAAAAATTAAATATGTGTAGATTATACCAAGATACATCTGCATACAAAATTTGAATGAAATCCGTCAAGAAATGCAGAAGTAAGAGTGCACAAAAGGGACAAATGAGCTTTGACCCTATAAAGGACGGAACAATGAGGGCAGCATCACCAAACAGTAAAGATGTGTAGATTATACCAAGATACATCTCCATACAAAATTTGAAAGAAATCCATCAAGAAATGTGGCCTGCAGAGTGAACTCACGCCATCCCTTGAAGTATGACCTTTGACCCTATAAAAGACGGGACACTGGTGGCAGCATCACCAAAAACTACAGGTTTTTAGATTACACCAAGGGACACCTTCATGCAAAATTTGAACGAAATCCGTCAAGAAATGCAGAAGTAAGAGTGCAAGAAATGGAAAAATGACCTTTGACCCTGTAAAGGACGGAACAATGAGGGCAGCATCACCAAAAATTAAACATGTGTAGATTATACCAAGATACATCTCCATACAAAATATGAACAAAATCCATTGAGAAATGTGGCCTGCAGAGTGCACTCGCGACATGTCCTGAAGTATGACCTTTGACCCTATAAAAGACGGGACACTGGTGGCAGCATCACCAAACACTATAGGTTTTTAAATTACACCAAGAGACACCTTCATGTAAAATTTGAACTAAATCCGTTGAGAAATGTGACCGCCAGAGCGCACACAAGAGTACACACAAGACATCTATCAAAATATGACCTTTGACCCTATAAAAGACGGAACACTGGGGGCAGCATCACCAAAATCTATAGGGTTCCAGATTTTACCAAGAGACACCTTCATACAAAATTTGAACAAAATCCGTTGAGAAATGTGACCGCTAGAGCGCACACAAACTTTCCCCAAAAATATGGCCTTTTACCCTATAAAAGACGGAACACTGGGGGCAGCATCACCAGAAACTATAGGGGTCCAGATTTTACCAAGATACACGTCCATAGGAAGTCTGAAAGAAATTCGTCGAGAAATGTGACCGCTAGAGCGCACACAAGAATGTGACGCGGCGGCGGCGGCGGCGGCGGCGGCGAAACGCTGCTGAATCCAAAGTATCCTCCGGCATACTGCCGGGGGATACAATGAGATTCCATGAGGACATTTTTTTTTCTTTATTACTGGGTACGTTTAATTTTGTATTATTTAACTTGACATATAAAATTGTTGCATGGTATCAACCATCAGAATTCATGATTCCATTTTGAATTTCAAAAAGACGTAAACAAGCTCTCCTTAGTCCATACATATCATACATCAGTTTTTAAATTGCAATTAAAAGTTTTATAGCAACAAAGAGAATATAAAACTAAGGAAATCAAATGTAATATATCTCTACTTTCCAGGTATATTGGGTGATATCTATCTCCATCTGACTCCATCCATAGGTAGTTCCCTAGTGTGCTCTCTCCCCCTCTCTTTCACTCTCTCTCCCTCTAACTCTCTTTCACTCTCTCCATCTAACTCTCTCTCTCTCTCTCTCTCATTCTTTTAATATTCAAAAGTTCGCATTATAATTTGAAAAGATTAAATGAAACAGATAAATGATTATAGTGAATACAATCTTATACCTATATCAGAAGCTGATTCACTGTCGAATTGGAACTGCAGCAGACGGGCCAATTCTGCATCTGATGTTGCATTCATGGTGTTGTGGTGTCACGTGTGTGGTTCTCGGTTTTCACATTAACCCATTGCCTATGGGAACGGGTGGTCCATGTATTAACCCTATGGGAATTTGAGAATTCAGTCGTCAATGGGTTAAATGCTATTTTGCCACGACACTGCAAATATCTGTTTCCAGGGGAATATCTATGACTGGGAAAAAGGAAAGACAAAAATATCCATCAAAGTGGCTATGTATGATGTAGCTGGTTGAGCAGCAAGATTGGCTGGTTTGTACTGGTGAGCAATACTTAGAAATCATACAGATTAAATATGTCATATCATTAGGCTTGTAACCCTGGTTCCACGTTTAGGGTATCAAAAACAGCAAAAATCAAGAAAAAGGGTATCAAAGTCAGAGACGATAAGAAGAATATTAACGAAAGGGGGGGAATATAGTTTGGTAAATTTCAAATTAGGTTAAATTTCTTTTTTACGGTTCCTTTTTGCCTAAAAAAGGTCTGTGATGATTATATAATCCTCAAACAGGATGTGAAATACCATGCACGCAGTATGAGACACACCACGAATAGTGGTCATATTGACCACTACGAATACAAAATGCAAAAATAGTTGGTATTTTCTGTCGCGTGTAGTAAAGGTATGGGGGGAAAATAAGATAAATATTTTAAATACTTGCTTTCAAATTCAGCCCTTAAAAATCTCACTCCTACCTCAAATGGCCGTTAGAAAGAACTTTTGATATTTTCAGCAAAATCCAAAGTCAAAATCTTGTCCAAAACCGGAGAAATCCCCGCCGATTTGTTTCGCGATCGCGTGTTGTTTACATACTGCCGATGTCTTAGACTAAAATCGGCCAATAAAATTTTTGTCCACGAAGAAACTCGGGATCGCAAGCGCACATCGATCTTTACGATCGCGCACACAGAAAATCGGGACTTTCCGTGTATGCCACATACGGACCGAATTTTTAAGGACAAAACTCTTTGGGGGAGATGTCAGCGCCCGCGGCGACCAGGAAATGTACACAATGACTCCGATAGCTCGTTTCGCGAGAATCAACAGTAAATTACGGATTTGATTTTTGGAAATATCTTTTCCAACATCGGTGAGTTGAATTTATTGTATTTCTTGGATATTTAGTGGTCGGTTTTTGTAAATTAAATGCCGATTTTGAGTGAATGTTTGTGACTTTTGTGCAGTGGTGTTTTAAAAAGTTGAGGTGTATGACTGCCTACATTATACACACGAAGTATAGGAATGTAGCTATGAGTGGTATGAGACACTCACGGGTACATTTCTGTAAAATAGTTGGTATTTTCTGTCGCATGTACTGAAGGTATGGGGGGAAAATAAGATAAATATTTTAAATACCTTGCTTTCAAACTCAGCCCTTAAAAATCTCACTCCTACATCAAATGGCCGTTAGGAAGAACTTTTGATATTTTCAGCAAAATCCAAAGTCAAAATCTTGTCCAAAACCGGAGAAATCCCCGCCGATTTGTTTCGCGATCGCGTATTGTTTACATACTGCCGATGTCTTAGACTAAAATCGGCCAATAAATTTTTTGTCCACGAAAAACTCGGGATCGCAAGCGCACATCGATCTTTACGATCGCGCACACAGAAAATCGGGACTTTTCCGTGTACGCCATATAGGGACCGAATTTTTAAGGACAAAACTCTTTTGGGGAGATGTCAGCGCCCGCGGCGACAAGGAAATGTACACAATGACTCCGATAGCTCGTTTCGCGAGAATCGAGAGTAAATTACGGATTTCATTTTTTGAAATATATTTTCCAACATCGGTGAGTTGAATTTATTGTATTTCTTGAATATTTTGGGGTCGGTTTTTGTAAATTAAATGCCGATTTTGAGTGAATGTTGGTGACTTTTGTGCAGTGGTGTTTTAAAAAGTTGAGGTGTATGACTGCCTACATTATACACACGAAGTATAGGAATGTAGCTATGAGTGGTATGAGAGGGCATTGTTTTCCTCTCCTCGATTTCACAGATCGTGCATGGTATGTGGTAGAAATCGTTGAGACCACCGTATTTTTGTATATAGACCTATCAATTATCACTTTTTAAGCCAGCAATTTTGATAGTCTAAACTTTACAACCATGAATGTATTTGGCTTGCTTCCTTCATTCACTTCAAATTCAATTGGGGGCCATATTAAACACTCACGGGTACATTACTGTAAAATAGTTGGTATTTTCTGTCGCATGTACTAAAGGTATGGGGGGAAAAATAAGATAAATATTTTAAATACTTGCTTTCAAATTCAGCCCTTAAAAATCTCACTCCTACCTCAAAATTTCAAATGGCCGTTAGGAAGAACTTTTGATATTTACAGCAAAATCCAAAGTCAAAATCTTGTCCAAAACCGGAGAAATCCCCGCCGATTTGTTTCGCGATTGCGTGTTGTTTACAAACTGCCGATGTCTTAGACTAAAATCGGCCAATATAATTTTTGTCCACGAAGAAACTCGGGATCGCAAGCGCACATCGATCTTTACGATCGCGCACACAGAAAATCGGAACTTTTCCGTGTACGCCATAGGGACCGAATTTTTGAGGACAAAACTCTTTTGGGGAGATGTCAGCGCCCGCGGCGACCAGGAAATGTACACAATGACTCCGATAGCTCGTTTCGCGAGAATCAACAGTAAATTACGGATTTCATTTTTGTAAATATCTTTTCCAACATTGGTGAGTTGAATTTATTGTATTTCTTGGATATTTTGGGGTCGGTTTTTGAAAATTAAATGCCGATTTTGAATGAATATTGGTGACTTTTGTGCAGTGGTGTTTTAAAAAGATGAGGTGTATGACTGCCTACATTATACACACGAAGTATAGGAATGTAGTAGCCCCGGGACGCTGCCACGAAGTGGCAGCGTCCTGAGTGAAACCAGTACGATTCGGTGGGTCTCACAATCTACCAATGTTCAAATGACCATTTAAAAAATGGCCATGTAATTATTATTTTTTAATTAAAGTATCATATATACGATGCCACTTACCTAAACAGACTTTACGCAAATCAGCTTTTCCTAAAAAATGTGTAGAATCGATGAATGTCACTTTTTACTCTCAATTTTCGAAACCAGTCCCATTCGCCATGTTGTTAAAGCCAAATTGAAAATAGGCACTTGCGCATGCGCCTATGAATGTTTATTACAATGACGGCATAGTTTTCGTCAATAGAATAATGAATATTCATATACCCACTGTAATCCGCCGATCGCTAGCGTATAGATCTAGCGCTCTCGCTCAAGCTCGTCTTAATGAATATTCATAATCCTCCCTTCTTGTCTGTATTATAATTGGAGCTGCTGACGCATGCGCATTGCAAGCAAAACACCGACCTTCGGAAGTTTTTACTACAGGCTCTTGGAGATAAATATGCCTTTTTTGTATCATCCTCATTGAAAAGAAAGACGACAGTCAATCGTAAAGTATTGTAAGTACCTAAAATAGCCTAAAATCAACTGATTTCATGTTTCATGGCTATCATTTTGACAAACGACCTTGTAATTATGTGACATCCATGCGATCAAAGGACTGCGAAGCGCAGCCCGAACACTACGTGTTCGGGCTGCCGCAGTAAAGGAATGTAGCTGAGTGATATTAAATAACATACACCACTTCTCCTAGTAAATCTGTCATTTTCCCATTGTCAATTGACATTATTTGTGGATTTGGATCACTAACAAGTTAGTCTAGCTAGATCCTACAGTGTACAGACAGAGGATCTTCAGATAAGCTTGTACATGTATAAAAGTGACAGACTCACAGAAGATCTAAAATAAAACATTTTGGAAGTTACATTGTCATTACAACGTGGAATCGAGCATGTGGGACCAAAGTAACTTAAAACCGACGTTTCTACAAACCAAACATCAGCAGATATTGTAATATTTCACGCACACTTACGCTAACAAGTTGATAAAACGACCCATCCATATTATCTTCAATACATATTGTTACCTATTTGGCTTGTTATAATCTCCTCTGTCTTCTGTACTGTGCTTTCGGCGATATTTTTTTTAACTGTTTCTCCCTTTCATTCAACTTCACTCAGGATCAAAGCACTGACGTCATTATTACAATATGAATATTCATATCCGTCACATTTTTGTATTTTTTTTCTTTGAGGGAGGGGTGTTTTCTGTTTTTGTTGAATTGGAGGAGAAGGGGAGAAGGGAATGGGTCGTGTGGGGGGGGGGGGCTGACCCTGCCTGTGTGTCCCCGGGAGAGGGAGGGTTTGGAGGGGGTTCCCTCCATATTTGAACTTCGATAAGTCAATTTTTCTGTACCAGTTTGGACCAGAGCCTCGAGCATGTTCAAAGAACAGCCAGGAAAAAAATATCGAAGATGAAAGCATTTTATTGGTTTGGTGTTTTTTGTTTTGTTTTGATCGATGTTGGTTTTTGTTTTAATAATAATTATACCACTTTAAAAGGGGGTATGCCATCTACAATATTGTACAGGACCTGCTGTTTGAATAAAGGCACATGACAGGGTCACCATGAGAAGGTAGACTTTATGACTCCGTGCTCAATAGTAAAAATAATAGGCACAAAGTCACACACACAAAAAACCAAATAACAATATTTATAGAGTATGTTGTTGTTGATGTTGCTTTTAAAGGCGAAGTTTGGTATACAAAATACATAGAACAAAAAACATGCGATAAAAGCTTGACGCATTAAATAAATGTAGTATCATATCTAGTTGCTTCAGTAGACCAAGTCCAATTTATTTTTTATTCAGTGTCCCATACTTAATACCACCAGGAATGGTGGTGGAACTTGTAGCCACATTATTCTGTAATATACACTCAACACAATTAACAAACATACAAAAGCCAAGCAAAGCAGCAGAAGTAGTATATAAATCTTTGTATAATTATTGTGTAAGTGCTAACTGAACCAGCTGTATTTAAAACAAATAAAATAAATCATATAGCTTATGGTGTATAATGAGCAAAATAGCATGAAGCGATGAAAATATATCATTCGGTGAATAGTGATACGACAAAGTCTTACGACAAGGAATTGAATATGAATTAAGTTAAGAGGCGACCCAAATACCTTGCTAAAATGCTACTCCTGCTCCCTCTTCATACATGAAAAAGAATTATATCATCTACTATTGCTTCCTCTCAAAATGATCCTTAGTTCCGGCCCCTACGTGGTCCTAAACAATGTGGGACTATATATTTTAACTCGGAAAGAAAGAATTAATAAATTTAAATCAACAAACCCAAAGTAATTGCAATAAATAAATATGCATGTACATATACATAAAAGATATATAGCGGGGGGGGGGGGGGAGGCACGATGGCTCAGTGGTATAAAGCAATGTTCTCGTAGCGGGAGGACCCGGGTTCGAACTTTGCACTAATAGTGCCCTTTGGTATTAATCCTCATTACCAAGTCCCTCGGAGAGGACTTAAAGCCGTCAGTGCTTTCTGCTTTCTGCAAGTTCATGCATACCTGTCAAACAAAGGTTGTTCTTGACAACATGAAAGCTTGCCAGAGGCTTGCCGGACATAGCTACAAATAATATATGCACTAACTGGATTCCAAGCATTGAGGCTCATTCCTCATTCATAAAAAGCAGGTTCATGAAATAGCTCGTCACTAGGTGCTCAGAGAATATATGTGCATAAATTTGTATACATTACAGAAGCGGTCTATTAGGTAAAAATAAACCATCAAACCGAGTATAGCTTTGTACGACCGTGAGGCTGGCTTGTTTATGTTAACTAATGGTTGCAATCCATGTACTTAATCATCCCTGAAATCCCAACTTAAATTGAAGGCCTAAACGTATGGAAACTGTTATAAAATATATAGTCAATCAAACTTACGAAAAATATACCACCATACTCCACCACCTGTGCTCCCGACATGCTCTGCCCTGCAGCGTATTAAGTATTGAATTTCACTTATTTCCACTTACTGTTCTTTGCCAGATACGAACGGGTGCTATCGAATATGGATGGAATAATTAACAATTTTCATAAATCTTCCAACGCATGTGCAATGTTTCATGAAGACTTTAGGGGGAAAGGCCATATCGTCCGAAGCTACGAAGTTTAGACTGAGCTTTTGTTTTTAATATATTCATTCTTGACAAATATTTCGAAACATGTGAAAAGCTTCCGGAAGATTATTTGAAAAGTACAGCTTTTTTCTAGCGCCCGAAGCTCAGCATTTTATAAAGACTCTGCATGGAAAGTAAGCTTATTTTCAGTTTTATGGGTTATCCTGTCTTTATTCACTCATGCGTGAAGTATGTATCATATGAGTGACATCAAATGAAAGAAGAGGATCCAAGCTTTACAAATATGTGTCATTTATTAACAGTGGCGGCACCAGGGGGGGGGGGGGGCATGGGGGGCATTTGCCCCCCCCCCCCAGTCAGAAGCTTTGCCCCCCCCCCCAGTTGCCCCCCCCCCCCCCCATAATTTTCGGAGTGAACATATGAACTACTTTTCCAGGTTTCGCCGCATATAGTACCGAGTGTTTGGCTTGTGCGAATATCGTTGACCGCTCTTGAAATCCAGCGAATCGTCATAGCATGTCTCATCGCGGGCGCGTCCATTTTATGAAAAGGGATAATTGGTGCACTTTGAGCGGATAGTAGCTTGCACCTCAGCACGGACATTCATAAAACTCCATCAAGGCTCTTGTTCATGTGTTTCATTTCCTCCTGTCTTGTAGCTGTGCACACATCTCATGTCTTTGAATGGACACTTATTTTCTTCATCAAAATACTGTTTCGTGTTATTTTTCGCCATATTTCCCTGACATTAATCAATTCGCTTCTCACTGAATTCTCTCTAATTTCTGGCTCATGCACTTACTTATAACTTTGTGTTCTTCTCGAACCCTCCAAGAGCATAACACATAAAAGGTTGACAAAATAGTTTTCCTATGCTATCTTAGGCTACACACGAAAGCACACAAAAAAATTTGCAACAAATAGTTCTTATAAATGAATAAGCTTTGTCTTCTTCACAGAAGAGTGTTGCGCGCGCACACATATATATTATTATGGATATTTCCCATACAACAAAAATTGAATAAATCTTTGGCGTGAATATTACAATACCTCTAAAAACGATAAACACATAATAGACAGAGAACCAAAGAAACCATTTACCGTAGGACTACATAAAGACAATGGTAATGAAATTACATTTCTAGTTTGCAATTGCATACAAAAGTCATGATCAGAGATAGGTATTGATCAACTCTATAAATAACAATAAAATCGAACATACACGAAAACGGCAAGAATTAAGGCACATGATAAAAACTCATCTTCCAAGCAACAAGCCCTTACTGAGATCGTGCACGCATCTGAAACGTGAAAATTGTGCTTGTCAGTTGAAAATTTGCATTTCAGGAAAACTTTCACAGAAAAAAAACTCCTGTGGGATTCAAATAATGAATATATACCTTGCCTTGTCTGTGAAACACAAACAGACAGACGAACGAATCGTGTTACCCCCTGGTACAATGGCACAATCCAGTAAACGTTGGTCCCTTTTCCCCGCTTAATCCGTATATATCAGACGATATAATTCGATCAAAATGTAAAACAAAAATAGATATTGCATTCCTATAAGTAGCCTTGTCTAAAACTTGTGTATGCACCTCCTCCTATCTCACATAGATATCCACATATCAAGAAAAATACAGCAATATCGTAGATAAAATGACCAAAAGCTGTATACGAGCAGACCTCTTTCACAGGCGCGAAAACCGTTTGTACGTAATCCAATGCCCTTGCCTGCACTATTCTTGCGACACGTTCGTGCATAATGTGACAAGAAATAAGAGGCCTTTCGTGAATGAACAGCAAAATCGCACCAAATTCCCCTCAACCAATCAAAATGATGTTTAGATCACTAGTTAGAAAATGTCATTAGCCACATTTTGGTATGCGAAATGGCTCAATAAATCATCTTGTTCGGAATTTCCACTCGATTTAATGAGGCAATGTAAGGTCAAAGTAGGGGAAAATGCTCTCACTGCTATAGGGAAAGGTCTGAGTTGAGTGTTCAACTCTCTTTTTTATCCCAAAAGTGCAGTAGTTTCCTCACAAGTAATTTACGGGTTAGTAACACTACATAATAGGATAAAGTGTGAAGACTATTTATCCGTTCGAAATGATTAAAAATATTTATTTGCTTTAAAGCCCTCGTGTGATTTCACGGATAGTGTCTCAAACTGAGACAAGTTTTCCCGTGTTATAGGACGCGGTGCGAAGTGCGCTGAGCAAATGCACACAAGTTTTTCATATGAAAAATAAAAGGGTGGAAAATGAGAAAGAAAAGAAAAGGAAAGAAAAAAGTGAAAAAGGAATGGAGAAAAGAAGTAAAAAGAAAGAAAACGGAAACAAGGTGATTCCCTGGACCCTACCCACTCGCGCTTGATTTTGCGATGTACACGCAATTTTTTTTGTCCGCCCTTGCCCCCCCCCCCACCAACATTTTCTTTTGCCCCCCATTTGCCCCCCCCCCCCCCCCCACTTTAAAAATCCTGGTGCCGCCACTGTTTATTAATCATAATTGTGATTAAGATATGATTAAACATCGATAAATCTCGGTTTCGTTTTTTCTGGGACGCACTGTAGTTTGGATTAGTCAGACCAACATGAGGGCTTAGGCATATTAGTCCACTTGGGCATCATCTACAAGAATTTATATTTGAAATCCATTATTGAAAGGAATTACTAATATAAGTTGATTAATGCACTTAATGGGACTTAATGTTATAACCTTTGAAAGAAAATCGATGGATAAGGTACTGCATCCGGTACTGCATGCATGCCTATACATTTGGCGGTAGGATGGGTAACTGAAAAAAAAAAATGAGATTCAAAAATGCAAAAGGGGATGCTTTGAGATAGATAGATAGATAGATAAATTTTATTTTCACACGGTAAAAAACCCAAACAGATACAAAGTCTGATTTACATTGGGGCCGTGCCATAAACTAAATATACAAACTAAAGGCACCCAAAATTAAAATACATAAATCACATCGGAAACATATTATACGAGTCAAGATAACAAATAAAACTGGGTCAAATGTATACAAAATAATTAAAATCAATACAAACATACGCATAGTTAAAGTTAAAGTTAAGATGAAAAGTTCCACAGATCTTATCCATTTCATACGGAAACTGGGTGGTCTTTGTATTAACCTTCCTTATGAGAATTTCAGAAGTAGTCAACGGATTTTAAGCTTTGCCAACGGGAAGATCGACGGAGGGATTGGGTTTTTTCCTTTTGTTATTCAATCTTAACGCTACCATTAACCGGACACGCAAGACAGAATAATTTACATTGCTTCAGAAGTTCAGCTTTTTGACTTAGTTCAACCCGGTTTTACCTGATTGACTGAATAAAATCTCACCATGGTACTCCTTGACAATGATCAGGTAAGTATTAAGTAATGGTTACACCCAAGTTATGATCATAAGTAGCGCAAATTTACCATCTATTTTTCCGTAACATATGTCCCGTAAAATGAAAGACGGTAGGCGCAGGTAGCGGTGGAGGGGGAGCTTCAGCCACGCGCCCCCGCTCGAGCGGGAGCGGTCCGCTTGCCCCGGCCTAACTTAGACCCGGGACGCTGCCACGAAGTGGCAGCGTCCTGAGTGAAACCACTCATAGGTACACGCCATTGCCGACTGTGTAGTAACGCAGCCAACACACATCCCATACCTAAACTGCATCACTGTGCATTTTTGGCTATATTTAATTGAAACTGATCTATTGCAGTTTACTTAAATGCAAATAATTATGTTGAATAATAGATGATTAAAACTTACCAGGTTGTTTTGTGACCTTTGAAGAGGGTTTCCTGAAATTTTGGGTCCTTTTTGTCGATAACTGCTATCGAGACTGTCCCGTCAGCATCCAGTTTGTATTTTTCACGATTATGATGAAGGGAGCCCTCAGCGCTCGTAGTAGTACCGGCGCGATCTCCTACGAAGACCTGGAAGGGCCAAACTGACGACGTAAAAAAATAAAAAATATTACGTACGTACGTAATAATTACTACGTACGTACGTAATATTCTTTATTTTTTTACGTCGTCAGTTTGGCCCTTCCAGGTCTTCGTAGAATAGCTTGTGTGCGTAACATTCTGCGTACGTATCTACGGTGCGTAACCATGTAGAGCGGCCTCACTAGTGCGCAACATTATTGAGAGCAGTCGTCATCCGTATGGAGGTGTGGGTAACAAGTACCAAAAAGAGGGCTGTAAATGTAAGTTTTTATAACTTTCTACATTTTGTATCTTAACGAACTGATAACTTAAAATCTAAAGAATGATACTTCAGTATCAGTTTGCCCACAAAAACCTCCATTTCAAACAAAATTACATCTGTATCCCCAATACCCAGTATACACACATGTATATGATCCTAATGGTCAATATGACCATTGCTTGCTGATGTGAGTTAGACCACTCATAGGCACACACCATTGCCGACTGTGTAGGAACGCAGGCAATAGTCAGTACGGTACTAATATGTATCACTGTGCATTTTTGGCTATATTTAAGTGAAAACCTTCGGTTGAAATGTACTGTAAGATAGCTAATATGGTGAATAATAGATGATTAAAACTTACCACTACCAGTTTGTTTTGTCACTTTTGAAGAGGGTTTCCTGAAATTTTGGGGAATTTCTTGCGAAATCACCTATCGAGATCCGGTCAGAGCATCCATTTTGTATTTTTCACGATTATGATGAAGGGAGCCCTCAGCGCTCGTAGTGGTACCGGCGCGATCGGATCATCGATCTCCACCTCGTTGTTTACCTGTTGTTAAGACAGCTTGGGGGTTGTTAATGAGTTTAGTCTAGCGATAAGGCTTCTCATCGTGCATTCTCTACATTCTGTATTCCTTCTGGTGCAAGGATATTAAGCAAAGTGCTTTAACGGCGAGGAGCAATAATTGAAAAAGTCTTTGGGAGAGAACGGCCACCCGTCGTAATATCGACCTTGTCCGTATAGCTTGTGTGCGTAACATTCTGTGTACGTATCTATGGTGCGTAACCATATAGAGCGGCCTCACTAGTGCGCAACATATTGAGAGCAGTCGTCATATGTATGGATGTCTCTGTAACAACTACGAAAAAGAAGGCTGTAAATGTAAGTTTTTATAACTTTCTACATTTTGTATCTTAACGAACTTATAAATTAATATATATAGAATGAAACCTAAGTATCAGTTTGCCCACAAAAACCTCCATTTGAAACAAAATTACGTCTGTATCCCCAATACCCAGTATACACACATGTATATTTCCTAATGGTCAATATGACCATTGCTTGCTGATGTGAGTGAAACTACTCACTACTATTCCGTGGGTCTCACAATTTACATGGGCAAATGACAATGTATAGTTGTATCGTAGGGACATATTTTTTAAATTAAAGTATCATATTTGCGATGCCACTTACCTAAATAGACCTTCCGCAGATCAGCTTTTCCTCAGAAATGTCAATGAATGTACTCTATAAAACTATAGAGTCGATCAAATGTCACTTTTTTTTCACTCAATTGTATTTGTAATCCTCCCTCTCGTCTCTCGCGAGCGGGAATTCGAACGTGTACGTAAAAACATACTGACGCGCATGCGTATTGCAAACTATACACCGGCCTACGAAGAGGCACCCAACCTTTCGCAGCCCGAACGCGTAGCATTCGAGCTGCCGCAGTATAAGCCCCGGCCCTGACCCTGTGCCCCTGCTAGGCTTTCTTTAAATTCTTGTTCTAATCTAACATTCTAAATCTAAGTATTCAATTTTAAAGAAAGCTAGGGCCTCCTTGTGAAATAAGCCCCCGGTCACATCAGCAAGCAATGGTCATATTGACCATTAGGATCATATTGACCATTAGGATCATATACATGTGTGTATACTGGGTATTGGGGATACAGATGTAATTTTGTTTGAAATGGAGGTTTTTGTGGGCAAACTGATACTTAAGTATCATTCTTTAGATTTATAAGTTCTTTTTATTTATAAGTTATCAGTTCGTTAAGATACAAAATGTAGAAAGTTATAAAAACTTACATTTACAGCCCTCTTTTTGGTACTTGTTACCCACACCTCCATACGGATGACGACTGCTCTCAATATGTTGCGCACTAGTGAGGCTGCTCTACATGGTTACGCACCGTAGATACGTACGCAGAATGTTACACACACAAGCTATTCTACGAAGACCTGGAAGGGCCAAACTGACGACGTAAAAAAATAAAAAATATTACGTACGTACGTAGTAATTATTACGTACGTACGTAATATTTTTTATTTTTTTACGTCGTCAGTTTGGCCCTTCCAGGTCTTCGTAGGAGATCGACGAACCGATCGCGCCGGTACTACTACGAGCGCTGAGGGCTCCCTTCATCATAATCGTGAAAAATACAAACTGGATGCTGACGGGACAGTCTCGATAGCAGTTATCGACAAAAAGGACCCAAAATTTCAGGAAACCCTCTTCAAAGGTCACAAAACAACCTGGTAAGTTTTAATCATCTATTATTCAACATAAGTATTTGGATTTAAGTAAACTGCAATATATGAGTTTCAATTAAATATAGCCAAAAATGCACAGTGATGCAGTTTAGGTATGGGATGTGTGCTGGCTGCGTTACTACACAGTCGGCAATGGCATGTACCTATGAGTGACCCCGGTCATTTTTCAAACACCAGTGCAAAAAAGTCACCAACATTCACTCAAAATCGGCATTTATGATTTAATTTACAAAACCGACCCCAACATATCCAAGAAATATTACAATAAATTCAACTCACCGATGTTGGAAAAGATAATTCCAAAAATGAAATCCGTAATTTACTGTCGATTCTCGCGATACGAGGTATCAGAGTCATTGTGTATATTTCCTGGTCACCACGGGCGCTGACACAGACTAGCTGACATCTCCCCAAAAGAATTTTGTCGTTAAAAATTTGGTCCCTCACTCAGTCCCTATGAAAAGTCCAGATTTTCTGTGACTGTGTGCGCAATCATACCTAGGGAAGATACTGAACGCAGGCACTACGCCTCTATATTCAGTTCCAAGTTCTTTTTCCTCTTCAAGATGGCTGGATCGTTTCCTGCACCAGGAAACGATATCGATGTGCACTTGCGATCCCGAGTTTCTTTGTGGACGAAATTTTATTGGCTGATTTTAGTCTAAGACAGCGGTATGTAAACAACACGCGATCGCGAAACAAATCGGCGGGGATTTCTTCGGTTTTGGACATGATTTTGCTGAAAATATCAAAAGTTTTTCTTAACGGCCATTTGAGGTAGAAGTGAGATTTTTAAGGGCTGAATTTGAAAGGAAGTATTTAAAATATTTATCTTATTTTTCCCCATACCTTTAGTACATGCGACAGAAAATACCAACTATTTTTGCATTCATATCGTGTAGTGGTCGATATGACCACTATTCGTGGTGTGTCTTGGATCTCACTTTATTATTTTCTACATTCCCCACTCACAGTCACACTTACATGTATGCGAGGTTATTGTAGATAACCGCGGACTTTGTACCTTCGCAACTTCATGAATTGCCTCTCATAGCAAGTGTGTGATATTTTGCACATACATGTATGTGTGCTGGAAAGGAGCAAGATCGCTGGCCAAAAACAGCCTGAAAATTTTGCTTGATCCAGATGATAAAGATCCTATTGAAGAATCTGGCATGAAATTCGATATTCTATCATCCTAAAATGCAGAAGGAAGTATTTCTCAAAATTGCTGATTATCTTGGTGTTTTTACCTCTTCAACTTAAGGCCATGACCACCGCCAAGATTGACACATCCCCACATAGTGATAGTTCCGTGAGTGTCCCTTCCCATCCCATCCCCATGATCCCAATCCTCAAAATCCCAAATATTAAGAGATGGAGACAAAATGTGTTAATTTTGAAGAGAATTGGATAATAACAGTCGCGGCTCTACACTGCAATTAACTGCCCAAAAGCTTTCGCTCCTTCCTGCCTAATTTGCATAAAATAAACAATTTGTTTACGTAAAACCGCTACCGAAGAGTCTCAGCTAAATTGTGAAATCTCGCCCTAGAAAAAACCGAATGAAATGAACTAAACGTCAAATTCCAGAATAAGAGTTGCTCTAACCCATAATTAGTATCACTCGTAGTCAAATCATTTTTTAATTTGTGAAAACTTAGAGAAATGAGCCATATGGGTCAATCCACATCAAATCAACGAATTTTCAGACAAGTTGTCACCCGACCCCCTTTGATTTTCTTTAAACTCGCACCAAATGTTCCCCCAAGTGTCTGACGGAAAACTCCAAAATATTTTGCCCCAAGGTCAAAAGGTTGCTAAGGTATGGCCCCGCATAGTCTAGTTCTGGACTCTCTTTACTGAATTCTTTTTTCGACGACTGTACGTATTATGCCGAGTGATTGGCGCGATCCGGAAACCTGATGGCCCGAGCAAAAGAGAGTCCAGTGAAATTGCTCCACGCTGACGTCAGGGGTCCAAAGTTCACTAGCGCTTTAGCATGGGGAGGTGCGGCCAATTTTAATTGCTCTCCCTGAAAAATCTCAGGGAAAGTCGTCAGCGTGGAGCAATTGCACTGGACTCTTTTTTTCGGGGCCAACAGGTTCTCGCGATCGTGCCATCACTCGGCTTATCGCGTATAGTCGGCGAATAAAAAAATCAATAAAAAGAGTCCAGAACTAGACTAGGCCCCGCCTAGCAACCAATGCACGGACAAACCAATAGGGCTAATTAAATTTATGCATTTTTTATTGACAACTGTAGCCAAAATTCCTCACACAAAGAGCTCATTGTCTGGATATTGAGAGAATTTTATGCCCTTTACAAAAAAAAATAATCATGGCAAATACGATTCTCCGTTTTCGCGTACAAGGTCACCGAAAATGGCGTGAACTGTAAAATCTGTGATTTCAAGTGTATGTTTGGAGGTTCATAGCTTCAAATAAGCTTAGGACCCAATATTTTGGATATTTGAACACTTTTAGTAATTGAACAAACTTAAAAAAGAATCAGAACGTTTGTTCAAGCGGTTTTGCTAAAGAGCGCCCTCAAATTTGGGATATTTTCAAAATAAGCCAAGTTCAAGGTCATGGATCACCCTTAGTCCAATCTCGGAACACCACCAATTCTTGTGTATGGATAGGCATTTACCTATATTTCAACGAGTTACCAAAGAAATTTTGCGTCTGGAACATTCAATGGCAAATGTACACTGTCCAAAATTTTGGCTACAGTTGTCAATCAAAAATGCATAAATTTAATTAGCCCTATTGGTTTGTCCATGCATTGGTTGCTAGGCGAGGCCATATCTTAGCAATCGTTTGACCTTGGGGCAAAATATTTTGGAGTTTTCCGTCAGACACTCGGGGGAACATTTGGTGCGAGTTTAAAGAAAAATCGAAGGGGGACACCCATCCGTTGATTTGACGTGGATTGGCCCATATATTTAGCATTATTTTTCACATTTGCTGTCATTGCGCAAGATCAAAACTTTCATATATGAAAAATCAAAGTATATTGAGGAAAAAAATCGAAGGCAATGCATGCATGAACCCTCTACCGTTCTTTGCGTGTAGTCCCACATATAGTGGTGCATGCAGGATGGTTTCAACTCGAGTGTACGCTAAACAGGGGGCGTGTCTTGTCAGTGATTGTTACGGACAAATTTGCTCTCAGTCAATCAGATTGCAAGGACTTCAGTATTTTTCACATTAAGTCTTCGATTTTTGATGGCAGTTTTACACAAAAGTACTAACTGCGCAAACTTGAAACTGCCCAGGGAGTGAGACTGGAGTTTAAAGTTTAGCAATATGTTATTTGTTTGCATATTCATTTCGTCCCAGACTTGTGTCGGGAAAAAAACAAAACCTCTTTTCTCGGCCCTCTGAAACAGGAAAATACTTGTATCTCAAAATATACTCAACCGTTTTCAGTGAAAATTGATATGAAGCATAATATCATCATTTCCTATCTACTCTGGAATTTTCATGATATTTAATGCCCGAATGAGGGAGATACGAGAATGTGGATTTTCGAGGATTTCTGCTCCTCGCTCAGCGGAGGGCTTCGATAGCCGTTAGGAATTCAAAAGCTTTGACGACTTTATGCTAGGAGTCCACTGGGCCGGCGCCAGTTGGTGCCAGTTCGCGCCAAAGATTATGTGATTGGCGCGTAGTGGCTCGCTGTGGCGCCGAATTAATGTCCGCTCGGCATGTGTCGCCAAGTGGAATAAACTGGGTGCCATATGGCGTGCGCCAAATGCTTTTGCCCTGCTTTTATAGGCGGCAAGTGGCGCTGAATGGCGGGCAACCAGGTGGCATTTGGCGCGAAGTAGTCACCAATCGGGTGCCGTTTGGCTCGCGCCACTGCACATTTGGCGCGGGCTATCCGCCTCTGTTGGAATTATTTGGCGCGTAGTGGCACAAACAAGGTGCCACTTGGCGCCATGTGGCGCGAAATCTCATTGGCGCAACTTGGCGCGCACCATTACATTCCAGTGGATTCCAATAGGCGGATGGTTTGCGCCAAAGGGCGATTTGTTCGCGCCCGTTTGGTGCCACTTGGCGGACACTTGGCGCTGATTGCTCGATGCAAGTGGCGCGACGAAGATTTCAAACATTTTGAAATTTTCTTGCCGCCGAATTTCAAATTTGGTGCCACCACGAGCCAGTTGGGAGGCAGTTTGAGCCACTACATGCCACTAGGCACCTTATTGGCGACACTAGACGCCACAGCAAATTGCATTGGCGGAAACTGGCACCAACTGGCGCCGGCCCAGTGGACTCCTAGCATTACGAGGAGTTAATTGGGGTGCAGAGCCGCGCCTGATAATAATAATAATGGCCACTTATATAGCGCTCATATCCGTCACGCAGTGACGCTCATGGCGCTTAGACATTATTACCCTGGTTATAGCCGAGCCGCCAAAGTAACTAGCGCTCAAGCATATCAGGTACCCATTTACACCTGGGTGGAGAGTGGCAAATGTAGATTAGTGTCTTGCCAAAGGACGTTAGTGCCATGGTGGGATTTGAACCCCGTACCTTGCGATCTACAGTCTGGTGACTTATCCACTAGACCACAACACCATCATGATGGCAGCAATGAATGTCATTCATAAGAATCTAGATCTAGATCTAGCAAATAAGCGGATTCCAGGCAAAACTAAGAAAGAGTTGACTTGCAGTGGACTACCAGACCGGAAGAAGTAGAAGAAGGACTTCAGTTTTAGGGACTTTATTAAATACTGTCTTGTAATGAGAAATTGAAACTAGCTTCAATACTAAGCCTTTTGTTTGTTCTTTTTCTAAACTCCCAGTTCCTGGCGGAATTAACAAAACTTTTTCAGAAGACTAAAACATCAGGAACAGTCTACATAACAATGAAGCAATGTAAGTCATTATGTTAATTCAATTAATATTTCTTTTTGCAGATAATCCTATTCTTTGATTTAAATTGAAATATGATGAATAAAAGAAAAGATATTATGAACCTCAAATACATGTACTAGTAACTTTTAAACTATAACCAGATCTCTATTTATTGAATTATAGGGTCTATCCACGTCAAATCAACCAATTTTTTGACAATTTGTCACCCGACCCCCTTCAAAATTTTTTAAACTCGCACCAAATGTTCCTCGGAGTGTCTGACGGAAAACCCAAAAATATTTTGCCCCAGGTCAAGTGGTTGCTAAGATACAGCCTCGCATAGCAACCAATGCGCGTTCCAAGAAATGAGTTTTATGAAAATTATGGTTTTTTAATTGACCATTGAAGCCAGAATTTTTATCCAGTACAGCTCATTATCTGTAAATTGGAAGAACTTTATGCTCTTTAAAAGAAAAATCAATTGTGACGCAAAACTGACCTTTCGTTTCTGCGTACGAGGTCACCGAACATGGTGTCGAATTTAATTTTTGAAATTTTGGATGCATGTTTAGAGCCTCATATCTCTAATACTGTATGAGATCAGGAACTAGAATTTTGTACAGTTACAGACTTTGACTTGGGCAATAATCCAACAAAAAAATCAGCGGAATTGGGCCAGCCGTTTTTGTGAAGGGCGCCCTCAAAGTTGGAAAAAATGAAAAATGTTCCAAGTTCAAGGTCACAGATGACCCTTCGTCCCATCTAGGAATACCATGAAATTTTCTGTATTAATAGACATTTACCAATATTATCGGGGGTTACCAAAGAAATTTTGGTACCGAAAGGTTTAACGGCTAATTTTCACCTCCGAAAGTGGTCGTAAACGATGAAAATGGGATTCGGGGGACGTTTCACATGACGACAGTTTCAAAATGAAGAGCCCCAGCCCTGTCATATTTGCTGTAGTAATAGTCTGTAATATATATTTTAATAAAATATACCACAAGACCGCCTATTTGCATGATTTTAGCCCTGAAATTTGATCTAATATGTGATAAAACCATTTCCTGTGTGTCTTTGTGTGTGAACGAGAATTTTAGAAGGCATTTAATTAAGCAATATTTCAAGAACTATGAAAAATTACAATGTACCATATTCAAATCATATAGTATCTATGCTTTTCTTTCAGATTTGGTATGTTTCTTTGATCACCTCTTAATGACTTGACCTTGAAATGCTTCTAAAAATAGCCATAAACTAATTAAACATAAGATATGTGTACACAGTGCATCATTCGGTACAATAATAAGTAAGTGATATTTTTACAAAACAGAAGCTCTTCAACTTTGAATATTATGTCTTTAATATGTACTTTGATAATATGTAGTCCATTCATATCGTTACTCTCAACAATGACCTTGAACCAATGACCATGAAAATCATAAACACTATACCTGACTATATCCTACCCATATACCTGAAAAACGATGCTTTAAGACCTAATTAATAATTAATGACGTTTGAAGGCATGATTACTGCTGGATTTTTCATAAATGCAAGAACTTATTGAATACTAACAATATATAAAGTAACACCAAGAAAAACCTTTGCATTTATGAAAAATCCAAATGCAAGAACTTATTGAATACTAACAATATATAAAGTAACACCAAGAAAAACCTTTGCATTTATGAAAAATCCAGGATTAATCATGCCTTCAAACGTCATCGTTTAGGCAAAATTAGGTGTAATCATGATTTTGAAGGTCGAAAGTTCAAGGTCACTGTTCATAGAGAGCAAGTAATTTTCATATATCTCCCAAGTACTCAGTGAATACTATCAATATTATAAAGTTGCATCAAGAAAAACTTTTGCATGTATGAAAAAAGTCCAGTATTAATTAGGTCTTAAAGCATCGTTTTTCAGGTATATGGGTAGGATATAGTCAGGTATAGTGTTTATAATGATTTTCATGGTCATTGGTTCAAGGTCATTGTTGAGAGAAACGATATGAATGTTACATATTATCAAAGTACATATTAAAGACATCCAATATGCAAAGTTACACCTTGAAGAGCTTCTGTTTTTGTAAAAATATCACTTACTCATTATGCACTGTGTACAGGTATCCTATGTTTAATTAGTTTATGGCTATTTTTAGAAGCATTTCAAGGTCAAGTCATTAAGAGATGATCAAAGAAACATACCAAATCTGAAAGAAAAGCATAGATACTATACGATTTGAATATGGTACATTGTAATTTTTCATAGTTCTTGAAATATTGCTTAATTAAATGCCTTCTAAAATTCTCGTTCACACACAAAGACACACAGGAAATGGCAAGACAACTGTTTTTATCACATATTGGATCAAATTTCAAGGCCAAAATCATGCAAATAGGCAGTCTTGTGGTATATTTTATTAAAATATGTATTACAGACTATTACTACAGCAAATATGACAGGGCTGGGGCTCTCCATTTTGAAACTGTCGTCATGTGAAACGTCCCCCGAATCCCATTTTCATCGTTTACGACCACTTTCGGAGGTGAAAATTAGCCGTTAAACCTTTCGGTACCAAAATTTCTTTGGTAACCCCCGATAATATTGGTAAATGTCTATTAATACAGAAAATTTCATGGTATTCCTAGATGGGACGAAGGGTCATCTGTGACCTTGAACTTGGAACATTTTTCATTTTTTCCAACTTTGAGGGCGCCCTTCACAAAAACGGCTGGCCCAATTTTTTTGTTGGATTACTGCCCAAGTCAAAGTCTTTAACTGTACAAAATTCTAGTTCCTGATCTCATACAGTATTAGAGATATGAGGCTCTAAACATGCATCCAAAATTTCAAAAAATTAAATTCAACACCATGTTCGGTGACCTCGTACGCAGAAACGAAATGTCAGTTTCGCGTCACATTTGATTTTTCTTTTAAAGAGCATAAAGTTCTTCCAATTTACAGATAATGAGCTGTACTGGACAAAAATTCTGGCTTCAATGGTCAATTAAAAAACCATAATTTTCATAAAACTCATTTCTTGGAACGCACATTGGTTGCTATGCGAGGCTGTATCTTAGCAACCACTTGACCTTGGGGCAAAATATTTTGGGGTTTTCCGTCAGACACTCTGAGGAACATTTGGTGCGAGTTTAAAGAAAATCGAAGGGGGTCGGGTGACAAGCATTGGTTGATTTGACGTGGATTGACCCTATAGGCTTAGAATTTCCAAATAAAGATATACATTTTTATATACTAAAAGTACTATTATTAGTTTGACAAGACATTAAAAGAATTTCAATTTTTACCTTAGTCATAACAAATCTTAAGTCATTTCCTAACACGAGAATCAAATTCCTAATTTCTAACTGGGACCCAATAGTATCGCTAACTCTAGATCTAAGATAAAGCCCTCTCAGCCCTAACTCTAACTATGTATCTTTTTTACTAAAACAAAGCCCGAAACAACTGTTGCTGGAGCAAATGTCGGATAAGTAATTTCAAAGGATTTCACTGCATCAGTGCATCCACCTACTGTATGACCCACATGTACAAGTAATCTTGCTTCATGTCACCTTAAGACTGATTTGTCAAGCGTATTTTCGAAATGAATATGCTGGTTGAGTGTATGGTATTACATGTATAATTGTTTTCCATTCAGTCAGTTTGACATGAAATGTTTATATTTCCATTTACTGACAGGCGTAGTAAATTGATTTGGTAAGTTTAACATATATATAAGTTTAATACAGTTTGTGTTACTTTGTTTGTTTGTATGATGCAGATTATGGCCAAACTAAACCCAAGCCAAAGGCAGCTAAAGGTGAAAGAATATCAGTGTCTGACCAGTCAGAACATAAATGTTTGTTCAGAGCAACCAATGGCAAGAAGAAAATCTCCACAGTCGTAAGTTTGTTTGATTATAATCGACGTTAGGTATGATGATGATTTGACTGATCTCTTGTAATAGACCGCTTCTGTAATGTATACAAATTTATGCACATATATTCTGTGAGCACCTACTGACGAGCTATTCCATGTACCTCCTTTTTATAAATGAGCCTCAATGCTTGGAACCCAGTTTGCATACATTATTTGTTGCTATGTCCGGCAAGCTTTCAGGTTGCCAAGAACAACCTTTGTTTGAAAGTTATGCATAAAATTTGCATACATGTACATTACCAAAGCGGTCTATTAAAAACCGTGAACAGAGCTTTTTCACCATAAATCAAGTCAAATTAAAGAAAAAACTAGGGAGGGATTATAAAACGATAAAGGTCTGATACTATACAGATGTTAATTTGGAGGTGTCCAACTTCAAAACCGAAAACACCATATTGATACAAGTGGAATGACAACTCTTCCAAATTTTAAAAATGTAATGTCATATCGTAAAATCACTTCTGAACATTAGCTTTAGCTGGTACGTGTACATGTACAATGTAGGTGTCAGTTTAATTTTAATTAGAAATATATTATAATTCAAGGTTTGTACTTGTATGTACTTGTATTTAAGCTATATTCTATCTGCTGCACTAATGTCCTCTGGCAAGGCATTAATTAACATTTGCCACTCTCAACTCAGGTGTAGTGAATGGGTCCCTGGTAGGAATTATTACTTGAATGCTATCAGGTCCTTGCTTTACAGCAGCTTGGCTCAAGCACGAATAATAGTAGATCTAGAACTTTGAAGGCACCTTGAGCATCAGTTGGGATGGATAATTGAGCAATGAAACTGTAGCTATGATAATAGCAGTGGTAGTAGGAGAAGTAGTAGTGGTAGTGGTGGTAGTGGTGGTAGTGGTGGTAGTGGTAGTAGTAGTTAGTAGTAGTAGTAGTAGTAGTAGTAGGTAGTAGTTACAGTTTTGTAGCTCTAGCATTCTTTTGCTTGTTGGAAAGTGACATTATGAGGTCTCTTTTTTTCTCTAATTTTTATGTGAAGTTGCACTGTGAAGACATTAAATCGGGTATAATCTTTGAATCAGAAGAGCTCCCCCATTTGTTAAACTGAGTGTAGTGGCTTGAGTTGTCTTCAACATATACCCCTTGGAGGGATAAAGTTTTTGAAGTATGGATGAAATAGGATGAGTACTACATGTACATCACATGGACATTGCATTCATATTTCCTTGAAGTTTTGATGTTTATTAGAACAAGACTGTTGACTACCGAGGCAATTAATCCCCCCCCCCTCCCCCTCCTCCAAACGTTAAACAAAAGACAATTACCCCAACAGACAGGGCTTGTCTTGTAATTGGGGATGTTTGAAGAGGGTATAGTTTGGAAGGCAGTTTTGCAGCTATGATATTCTATGTTATGATACAAACAACATACTATTGAAGGAAGGAATAAGAATCAATGAAACACATATTTATTTCCAATTTTGCCATTTATTTTATTTACAGATAAGTTCAAAAGATGTAACAAAGTTTCAGATGGTGAGTAGCCCTATTTTATATCATGCACCTTGTATTCCCAAATTAATTTCATCTCACAAAGCATTACTGATTTTCAAGTATACTGCATTTAATGGGGAATCCAAATTTTATGCCAAGTTTCTCGGAAGGAAAGCAGAAAAATCAGAAAAAATAGATAAGGAAGTTACGAATACATGTGTGAATGTCTAGATTACTTAAGCACATTTACATGTAGAGTAGAAATTTCAAATTGGCATATTAGTAATGTCATTGCGATGTATTTAAAGACAATTCTTCCATTTGGTTAGCCAAAACTACTGAAGTATGATTAAAACAAATAAAAATCAACAAAAATTACAGAATCACAAAGAATAGAAGAAAAAGGAGCAGCATACATGTGTATACATTGTTACTCAGTATACATTTACAGGCAGGCAGGCACAACAGTTACAAATCAAAGCTCCATTTACAAAAATGTGAATTGAGTTGGAATTGCACATTACTGCATACAATGGTAGCAACTCATATCTGTTCACATCAATCCCTCTATTAATCATTCACGAATATACTCGCTCATGAGTCAAGAAAATACTCTGAGATAATCATGTTGACCCAAGAAAGAAGACAACTGTGATCAATCTTCTCATTAGTGAATTGCCTTCCCTGCCCAAATCAAAGCAAACACTTGACAATGTTATCTTCCACTCATTGACCAATCATGTGTGTAGTCGCCAGCGTATTGACTTGTATTAAGAGGCTAATCAACTTGGCACTGACAGTTTGATGCATTATTAGGCAGCGGGGAAACATGCTGCTTTATCGTGCCCAGCCCTGGGCAAAAAATTAATTGAAGATGGTTCGAGTGAATTAAAAGAAGATGAGAACTGGTTGCCCTAGAGGGATTTGGCTATAAACGGGAGATGCCTAGGGCTGTCCCTGAACTATCGCCCCCTGCTGAGTAGATTGAGAGCTTAAGATTTATAGCTCACCTGTTTTTCTAGATGTGGTTACATGTGTTTCAAGATTGATGCTTGCTTTTGCTCAGAAATAGATGTCCAATTGTATTTATATGTAGGTTGAACTTAGCCACTGATGTTTAGAAGTACATTATTGCTGTGACGTCTCTTTAGTGCCAGTCAATTACTTTTCTAGGATGCTACTCATGAGACTCTGTAATTAAGTTTAATGTTGCATGTAAAACACTGTATTGGTCAAGGTCATGGTTGTTTTTCGCTCTTCATTTTTTTGTTATGTGGCATTAAATCCACAAGAGGACACAAAAAAGATGGGCATATCGGTCTGCCTGGATAAATCATTTTACCCTTTTAAATAGTAATCTTCTCTGGGAATTCCTAATTATTCTATACATGTATATCCACCAACTACCCCCCAACCTTGGCTGTGAATTAATACATCAGAAACAATTTCATTCATGATATGTTCCTCAACTTTACCAGCTGTCATCGCAGATACTTACCAGGGCCCGTTACAATAAATCAAATAAAATCAATTCAACATGTGATATGAAAATACAGGCATTTCAAAGCAAACTTTTAAAGGGTAATGTTATACATATTCTCTTAATTGTTGTATCAAAAATTGAAAAATTAAGGAAACCTGTTTTTCACCCCTTCCACTTTTACCAACAATGTGCATTATCTTTCAAAACAAAAATGGTTACCTATGATCAGTCATCATCCTATTTTTGTCTTTTGAATCGTAGGCTTACGCAAATGTAATGAAAGGCAACATGGACGGATTGAAGAAAAGAGACAAAAGATCGGCCAAGAGCAAGAGTAAAACCACCAAAGCTACCTAATAGAATACATCATGCTCTTACGAAGAGACTTTTCTTGAATACCGGTAATATTCCTTTTGAGAACTTTGAATGAAATGGAGATGTGAAGAACTCACCCCTGTTCTGGCGAGATGGAGAAAGTGTGATGCAGAACGTTGTAGAAGATGCCTTCAAGAACTGGACATGCTTGGTTGAACTGGAGACCAAACTTCTAACATTGACTACCTTTTTATGTAGAATGTGCTACAAGACTGCTACAAGGTTGAAAAAGACTACTTCAGCAGAAGATACTATAATTCAGTGATTCTGCAGCTGAACTTTAATTTAGATTTTGTTGACACTTTTTCATCTTTTAATTATTGCTTTGATTAAAAATGATGTTAAAGGTCATCAAATAAATAAGGTATTACTTTGTAGAGTAAAGAGTTTTTAGAAAATATTTTATGAGGTTCAAATCAAATGGAGGTAGCTCATATTCATGTAATTAATGGAGAATCACCCACACCCCCTTGATTGAAATGAAATGCAACCCAAAATCAGCTGGGGGTCAAAGAACAGTTGTCATGATAATGATCATGATACTGTACTGTATGAAGCCTTGTTCATATGTGATGCTGTAAACTGCCAAAAAAGAAACGACTGTGGCAAAATAAAAAACCTTTTCTGTGTAAATGAATAAGCCAATTCATAAGTAGTCCATGGTACAAATGACCACAATTTGTACGCGCACGCACATCTGTTTTGGTGCCCGCGCTACTTGTGTAACAACTGAAATCGTACTGGCGCGCATCTTGGTGCACACACTATGAAAGCATACAAAGGTCAATTGTACTCTATACAAATTACCTTTATCTGCACATAAAAAATAAACAGGTGAGTGTTTCATCAAGTATTTTGTCAGTGATTTTTACTGACAAATTTGCTCTCAGCCAATCAGATGCAAAGATTTCAGTAGCTTATAACAGTTGTCGGTAAAAAAATCACTGACAAAACGCTCGATGAAACGCTCCCCAAAAGTACTAAAAGTACCTACTGGTACCTATTTGTTTTTTATAAGATCCAGAAATGTGAAGCACATTACACTTAATGTATGTCATTTTATTTTGTCACTGCAGTTTTCCAAAGCATTTGTGAACAAAGCTTAAAGAGAGAACGTGGATGAAGTTTCTCGGTCGTTGTTTCATTGTTCAACACAAATGCATCTTGATGTTGATGAATACATACTGTACTTCATTTGGGAAATGAAAAGTTCAAATTTGATTGATTTTTTTAATTCAGGTAAGAGACAGAATTGGGGTTTGGCAATCTACTTGGGGTGAAATTTATACATTTCTTTCTTATCACTCTAAGGTTTAGAATTTGATAACCCTTTTCTTTTTAATTTCAAAAGCAAGTTCAAGTTTATTTCTTGTTTTTTATTGTTAAATGGGAAGTCCAACCTGATCTCAAGTTGGTTTTAAAGAAGCAGAAAAATTACAGAAAGCGAATGAATTTTAAACAAAATCCTGGTATCGTGGAATTCCTGGTATTTTTTGTTGATTCTCATAAAAGCAGTTAAGTGTAAGTTTGAGCAAAATCTAATATCAAATAAGAAAGTTATGAATATCAAAGTTATAATCAAACAAACACAAATTAGCAACTATGTGACGCATCTTGCAAGCTCCTCTTTCATTTGCCTCGTACTGGAAAAAAAATCCTAAATTTCCATTTTCTCTCCAGGAAATATTTAATCATACATGCACCCTATATCTAATCATTGCACATATGATTTACACAAAAACCTGTATGAAACAAATCTATTCCTTTATCAAAAACTAAGAAAAAAAAGATTATGAAATTGGAGAGGAGATGTCAATTTGGGTTTGATTGATTACAGCTTAAAAAATTCTAAACTTTCTTATTTATCGGATTTCGCTTAAACTTACACTAAACTGTTTCTCTCATTTTTCTGCTTTATTAGAATCAACAAAATACCAGGATGGACTACCCCTTCAAAAGAAAGAAAATGTACATGATCTCATTCAGTATACATGTCATGAATTTTGTGTAATAAACGTCCCTATTCCTTGATATTTTATGATAAATGTAGAATAATGTTGTAGAATTGTACCTGTGAGACCATTCTGAAATATGAATTGTTCAAATTTATTTTCTATAACAAATATCTCACCATGTTATCAAAATTGAAATTGATCAAAACGTATATTTACTGGTAGCTCCTTGCACTTTGATATACTCACAAATATATAAAGTACATTTGACTGCGTAATACATTTGGAGAATAGCACCAAAAGAGACAATTCTTTTGTCCTCACTTCACTGTCTACACGTTGTAAAATACTTAAATAACGCATCTAAATCTACACTACCTCTGACGTCCACCCATTCTATTAGGTTTGGTCGAATTCTTCTACTAATTTGTCCGATAGTGCTATTCTTGACAAAACTCGTTAGCTAAATGATTTTGTGACTTCAGTGTAAGTTCAACTCGAACCTTTTATTTTTTTTGTCTTCATCCTTTCTGATCCTCATTTTGATGCTTGTATTGTAGTTCTAGACATGTACGTGTGGACTGTTTGTTGGCCTTTTCTTTTCTTTTCTCCTTTCTGATCAATTCCCCAATGTGATGGGCATACTTCAAATCCTCCCTTTCAATGCGATATTTTATATCAGTATACAAAGAGCAGACCCTTGTCAATGCGAGATCCTCATTGAATACACGCAGTTCCCATTTTTGTTTCGTCCTTCCCCTCCAGTACATGTAAATCATGAAAAATAGCAGTAGTCATTATTAAACACTTACACAAGGGATGGACAATGACGTATGAAAAATCTTTGGAGAGGACTTATAAGACCTACATATATTTAGAGCATTTGGGGGAAATCACATGATATTCATCCACTGTTTTTTTGAGCATTAAGAAGACCCTTCATGCAAGTAACAGGTTCAATATTTCCCCCAGAAAATGTAATGTGAAGGTCATTTCCTCAGTTTTCCCTCAAGTATGTCGGTTTATTACACTTGTAAAAACAGATATATATAAATATCGGAGTTTGAACACTGAACAAGAATTTGTTTTGCCTGAAAATTTCGAATATGTCTTTTCAATCAGTTAATGACAAAAGTACTGTATGGCACAGTTAACCACCTTCATGTTTTTTAACCCAATGGTTACATGTAAGTTGTTCCTTTAATGTCAACCTTCTAGCCCATTGATTTCTCAAATCTTTAATTTCATATACATTAAACATTATTAGTATCCATAGGAGGAGTTAAATATGCAGCAGTATCTTATTTTAGCAATAGCATGCTGCAATTTCAACGAAGTAATACAAGAAATAATATGTGAATGGTAAACACAGTGTAGTAATTTTCTGATATATTGCTATCGTCTTGTCTTCAATTTAAAGAGAAGGGAATATCAAATCATTGGTACTATTTTCTAAAAGGAGTTTGTCATTCCAATAAACTTGTACATGTATATGTCTATAGATTATTTACAACTCCCCCCCCCATTTACACCGGATGCAAAATGTTTCAACCTCGATATGTTTTTTATGTCGGTAATCAGGCATGATTTTACTTTTTCCAAAAAGTAAGAAGAATTTAAGATATTCAAGGAAAAATGAAATCATTTTGAACATTTATTTTTTTTGTCCACACAGTGACAACTTATACTTTTACTTCTTACTTCTTATTTCTTTATTTTAGTGTAAAAATCTTTGTGCCGGTCGTAGATTTTGTTTAATTTATTTGTATTAATTACTCTATCGTACACTGTTTCAATATTTACACTTACGTATGAGTTGTATTCGTCAAATGCGAATTGAGATTATGCATGCGTAATATTATTCATTGCATTAAATATAAATGTGAATAAAATAATTCTGATATAAACTATATCTTATTTTTATGAATACGTGCAGTCGTTATTTGATAAGAGGATGTAAAGTGCCCCTAGTATTTTGTTCATGTATACATAGGCAAATGTGGCTATTTATTTATATTTTATTAAATATATTCAAACCGGGTGACAATATGAAAACAAAGTTGTTTTACATCTTGGTCATGGACAGATAAAAACAGGTCCAAAGGTAATACATTACATAGAAAAGGTGAAAATCAGTCATGCTAACAATCCAATATAACAACATTATGCATTATGACAAAAGGCAAAGTCCAAAAATTGAAACAGTTAAGTAATTCAAGTTTTAAAAATTCTAAGAGAATGAAGTAGGAGATAGGAATATAAGTGAAATTGGTAGAAAGAAGAGAGAGAGAAAGGGGGGGGGGGGGAGGTAAGGGCAGACAAAAAGAGGAGGGCAAGGATGAGATAGATGAAAAAAGTCAAAAATGCCATTTCGTAACAAAGGTGAAGAATTAAAGGGCCGGTCATATTTGTCCAATAACGATAACGATAACGAGATTTTCATTAAAGGTACACCCTAGAGGCTGCCCTATAAGCCAGTTCGGGGTTAGCGCATGGTACAAATGACCCCAAATATCCACAGATATTTTAGACATGGAGGGTCCCTTTATGTGCACTTCAGAAAAATAACTCTGGGAGTGATAGAGGTGCCTCATGAATAGCTTTTGTTTCCCCCTTTAAAAAGAATACTTCCACCTGGATATCATGGAATGCACCATTAGTGCATAATTGAATAATGATTACATGACATTCATGAGCACATATCGAATATTAGTGTCAGTGGGTTTTAGAATTTGGTACAGATGACCTTTATCTGCTCATGCTCAGATTGCATCTCCGAAGTGGCTTATGATATCAACAGACACACTACATTTGTACTTCTTGGATGTATAACTCTATACTTATATTGAAAAGATGGACATGAATGTCTTGAAATTGAAATTGAAATTGAATAATGGTTCAGGTCCAGAATATGGCAAGGAAAACTACGTGATCTTTGCTATACATGTACATGTTTTACGGATTTCGCCTGTACACTCCCATGTTTTCTCTATACATCTTTCTGTGAGAAGAAAATACATAATCGGGTAACAACATTAAACAAAAGACTTTGTGTTTTACGTTCATCTTGGCAGATTTTTGCGTGTTAAGATGCTGGCATTCATTATGATAGGAATACATTAGACTTGTAAAAATATATTTTTTTTTAATAAAACAAAGTTGTTTTTTCTTGATTAAAGCATTCTGCCACCATCAAGCCTGAAGTAGGCTTGCCGCTTGATTGGATGTTTGAGGTGTCCGATGTGATCAACCTAATGTACAAAACGATCCTTATCTAGCTCCTAGCTTTTTCCACATGTAGTATTATTTTCAAAACAAGATGAATGGGACTGCGTCTCCAAATATGACCCTGTCTACATTCAGTTAATTCATTATCACATTTTCTCCGCATACAACTTGATTTACATCCATCAATAGGTTTTTATGATTCTGCGACTCATGTACAAAACGGAAAACTCACTAACGGACTTTTGTGACCTTAGTTCTACTTACCCAAACATCTTTTAGTTAATAATCATCTCCCAATTAAAGGTGATACATATAAGTTTGCTAAAAAAAAGTTTGACGTTGATGGCTTAAATAGTTCTTAAATTATATTGAGATAATGAGGCTAAAACATAAATTTCATGTTAATTGACCTCTCTGATCTTTGACCTCTAACATAATAACCTCCGAAGCAACTCTGTTCGTCTCCCGATCGTAATACATACTAGTATACCAAGGCTGAAGTTCATTGCTAAAATGGTTCTTTAGATATCGTGATAACGAAGTTTAAAGCCCAGCATTTCACGGAAAATAGCCTAGAGGTTAATTTCCTATAGGTTAATGGCCAAGTCCACACGAATATCAAGTTGACTGGAATAAATAGAGTAAAATTAAACAAGCATAACAGTGAAAATTTTATTGAAATCGGATGTAAAATAAGAAAGTTACGGCATTTTGAAGTTTCGCATTATTTCTTGAAACAGTGATATGCATTACATGGGCGGTATGCAAATGAGTGAACCGATGATGTCACACACTCAATTTTCTTTATGTATTTTATGATATGAAATATCATATGTTTAATTTTTTTTACTTCAGTAATATAAAACATGGCTTGACTCCTTACGGAACATGTAAAATCATCATTGTTGTAATTTATTTTGATATAAGGGAGAGATTCTTTATTATCTCATTATCATATTGCAATATTTGAAATTTGATGTAATAAAATATAGTAAAAGTATTACTCAGTACTATTTTTTCCTTTATGAGGACCTATAACAATATGATAATTACAATGTATTTTGAGAACGGCCCCGAGAGGAAAAGGCGTTTAGTGTACGACAAACGGGAGAGTTGACCAATATGTCACAATGGACTCATTATTGCCAATTTGAGATTCGCATAGATGTACTGATCTCATTTTTCAAATATCCATAACATTCTCATTCCATGTCCGATTTCGTTCAAACTTTCACAAATCTCCTTCTCTGATTTTTCTGCTTTCACACTAACAGAGGTTGGATTGCCCTTTAAGGATAACGGAGTTAATACAGTGGTATATTTTCTTATTCATTTTCTTTCTTTACATTGTATAAAACTTTCATCAATTGTGATCAGAATAAATCATAAACAAGATTTTGTGCATAATTGATTGAAAAAAAATAACAATAATATTGACCTTTTCTTCTTTATTGTCCCTCAATACTCATTGATGACAAGGGACTGACGATTAATGTTCGTGGTTGTTATACAGTCATGTAGCAGGGACCGCGGAACCGGGGGGCTGGGGGCTGCAGCCCCCTACTTTTTTCAGTAAACACGTGCAAACTTATGGCAGTGCAAAAATGTGGTTATACACGCAGCCCCCCATTAAGCCCCTCCACTTTCCAAGACGTTCCGCGGCCCCTGTGTAGCATGCACCATTCACTTGTTGAGAGGACCAGTTGGTACTTCTCTGACCACTTATCTCTCAAAATGTCATCCCTCACATATTATTGCCTCAATTTGTTTGCGCAAACTAGAGAAAACAAGAGAGCGGCGGAAGAAACAGTTGATATCTTTTATTCATGTAAGCTGATATCCTAACGCGGAATTCTTGCAACGAATTTGCATCGAACTTTGCTCAAAATGGCAAGCATTCTTGTTCTCCCGGTTGTCAGCTTTTCCAGAGTGCGCTTCGACATGGAACAGTGAGCCTATCTTATCTCCTTTTATTTGGAGGTGCGCATGAAATGGAGAGTTTGGAACGACTCCAAGTCGGTAAGAATGTAGTGATAAAGGGGCCGTCACATATCCAAAATGGAACCCGCCCGACTCCCCTACGAGCTCAAAAGGGCATTTTCGCCAGGAATACGGCAGGTGTTTGCTCGATCACTGCTGGCTCCGCTGCGTTTTTTAGGGGTCGGCCGACGTTCGCAGGGCACCGAAACCTGCTCCCAAATCAGCGATCTCCAATGGCGAATTTTGAGGTCGCAGAGCTCGTAAACAGGTCGCCCGTAGATCGCTCGGGCATCGGCAAACTTTGAAATTCGGACGGAGGTCGGCAGAGCTGCGCGGCCGCCGCAAGGGCTCCCTACGATATTCGAACGACCCCCTTCCGTATCCGCCCGACTTCTAAAAAATCGGGCGTCCTTCGAGCGCACTCTGTGCTGGTGTCGGATCGTCGTCGGGCGGCTTCTACGGGCCCTGCCGGACGACTCCTGTCAACTCAGGAAGTTTGCTCCTTGGGAATACTCATAAATTTTAACACAGAATTAACGTCCTTCTGGCTCCAAGCAGACGATATTTTCGAGGCGCGAAGGCGTCGGAGGACGCCAGACAGGACGTCGGGCGGACCCCGCCCGGGCGGACCCCTGCTGTCGGGCGGGCACCGACAGACCCTATATTATATTGATCATCGACTGAAACTCGGACGGCGCCCGCCTTATGTCTAGCGGGCTTCGCCTGACTGCCGTTAGTTTACTGTCGGGTGCCGGGAGATTCTGATGTTCAAAGGCACCGCCCGCGCCCCATCGAATCTGAAGCAGGGTAGATTTCAAGTGAAAAATATGCTCTACGCCCTGGCGTGTTTGAAATTCGGCGACTTTCTGGATATGTGACGCAGGCATAAAGACCATATAGTGGATGATATCGCGACACATTCTATACACGGGCGCAATTCTACTGGCGGGGTGCTCCTCACCCCCTACTTGTTGGCACTTTCTGGTTTATTATTTTGACCATTAACTTTCACCTGTATGCGTGATGCCCTTTTTTATAGTCTGCTTTAAAGACCCAATGTTGTCTTTCTGATTTTGCAAGATACAACAAGATGACTTGTTCTCTTCGATCCGAGTTACTGAGTTGTTGAGGAGATAATGATGGAAAATAGAAATTAATCATCTTTCTAAAAGCAGAGGGGGGGGGAGGAGGATGCTATCCAATAGTCAAGGCATATGTACACTATGCCACAAAAGCACCCACCGTTTTGTTGACTAACGTATTTGAGATTCTCTGCCAACATTGAAAACAATTTAAAGGTCCACTGCTACGTAAGTTTCCTCTCATACTTCCTGTCATACTCTTGTCTTCCAGCATAAGTGATGAGTAGGCTAAATATTTTCCGTTTCCATCATTCATGTCGCATGTAGTTAATGGCAAGGGTCAGGCAAATCATGGGAATTATCACCCGTTTTTTATATGGACAAAGTCAACGAAAAAAGGGCGTTGTTAGCTATAGTATAGCCTTTAAAATGTAAACTGCAGTATTTTCAGCAACCATAATAGAATCAGTGTTCGTTTGTATTTGTAGAGGGAAAATTTTGCAAATTGACCCCCAAGCCACGACTTTCCCAAGCAACAAACTAGATAATAATCGACTCTGCAAATATATAGTTACGAAAATCCTTTGACGAGGATTTCTCAGGAGCAATCATCTCGGATGCTAAAAAAACCCAGATAAAATACCCCCCGCTCCCACCCAATTTATGGACATAAACTATAAAGGTCCATTGGGGCAAGGGAGTCATGATGAGAGAAAGCCATACTAAATTTAGTAACCAACTAACCATGTCTTTCAATCACCCTAATCTTCACAATTGCCATCGCACATCATTAGCGTCAACGTTGCCGACACTTTCTCCCTACATAAACCTGTCCACCAAGGGATCCGGGAATACTTTGAGATACATAATATTGCCATGACAAAATAATTATAATAGACGGGCAAAACCTAAAGCGATAAGCCCCTGGATCTCGATACCCTTTGAAGATTCGTTATCCCGATTCCTTAAAGCGTAGTTACTGGGGAAGGGGCACACGGAGCACATGCCATCCAATTGAATGTTTGATATGTTTGAAATATGATTACAAGGGGAAAGAAAGGGAGAGAAGGAAAGGAACGTGAAAATATAATTTTAAGAACCCCTCCTGCATCCCCTAATGGATGACATTGCTAATTCACATTTCATCTTCAAGGCTGTTACCGGACCCCCTTTTCATTTATTCATTTATTTTATTTCATTTTTTAAAATTAATTATATATTATATTTGGGTGTAAGTCAATACTCCAAAATCTGTCGACATTTTTGTTGTTGTTGTTGTTGTTTTTTTTAATTGGACCCCCCCCCCCTTTTTTTTCCTTTTTTTTACAGAATGCTGGAGTCAGAGGTATCGAACGTACGTAATCGATAATTTTAATTAACATTGACTTTGTTTTACCTGAAATATAGGAAAAGGCCAAAATTGGACAAGGTTCCTTTTAAAAAGTTTGGAACTATTCTTCCAAAAGATGCGAAAGATCTAGAAAATTATTAACACCCAAAATAGAATAAAAAATAAGATTAAAGTACGATTTTGCATTTTATAAACACAAACATTAGGACTTTACATATTTTTCCGTTGAGACTTATCTTTGATTATCGACCGTAATGATGTCTCTTTCATTACATTAATTTATCTTAATATATTATCAATCAACATTGTTCTTATTGATTGGGTTTTTACAGACGTGTATCAATCAGATATTATTATTTACGTCTGGGACCGACCTTTAACGTCACCATCCGAAAGACGCGACTGAGATTCGAACCTGGGTCCGATCAGAGTCAGTTTATAGGCGAATGCAGAGAGCTCACAGTAGTTGTTACCGCTGGACCAACTCCTGATCCCCAAACATCTATAGACAAGATGTATTTAACTTTGACGAAGTCTTATACACCCACTTCTAACAAAATAACTAAAACAAAGGCGTCGTGGCTTTTATGGAAATTAATATCCGTCATATTCCATTGGCGCCCGTCCACTCCCACACCAATAATCAAAATGCACGCTGGTCGAGCTCGCTCAAAAGTTATAATTTTCTCCCTTTTATCGTAATTATGCTACAAAGAGTGCAGACAGAAAAAACGAGAAATATTTCTTCTTATTTTTCGGCGTCGTTGTTTTCTTTTTCATTTTATAAAGATTCAAATCTTCGCTTCGGGTTACTGACATGAACACCCCAGCCAGGCATTGCATGACGTTCGTATATAGCTTAGAGAGTTGGACTACTATACGAATCATTGCTGATCTGTAAGGTGTGCAAATGCCACTCATCACATCACACCTTTTGATACTATTTCAGTTCATGTGCAAGGAACAAATTTGACAAAATCTTGGGTTACCGATGCCAATATTGAAAGCGCAGCTCCGTATATCTGGCAGAAAAAAAGCGGGTTGAAAGGTATGATCGGGTATTATTTGTCTGCTATTAATTTCATCCTTTTCGATTTTTGTCACTTCAGTTTTGTCCATCTATATTTCACATTGGCCAACCGTAGTATGTTTTTCTCGTTCCCTTATCAACGAACCAGCGTGTATAAATATAGCAAAATTACCAGTGCAGCTCTGTACTTGGTAGAAGAAAGCATGGGGAAAAGGATAATCGGATATTGTTTGTACGCTATTAATTTCATCCATTTTTATTTTTTATTGTCACTTCAATTTTGTCCAGCCATAGCCATCCTCCGTACATGTTTGTGTCGTTCTCGCCAGGCGCGTAGCAAGGAGGCGGTGGGGGCAATCGCCTCCCCAAAACGCCAACTAAAAAAAAAAAAAAAAAAAAAATGATTTTAAAAGCGAGAGCGAAAAAGCGGGGGAAACTGAGAGAAAAAGGTCTAAAAAGGCGCTACGAGCCGTTATACGCACGGGAAGGGGAAAACTCCCCTCTCCATGCACCCACCCCTGTTACACAACAGTGCAGTATTGAGTCCAAATAATAGAAAAGCAATCAGGGCGTTGAACTATAAATTTCCGCCTAAAAAAAGTGCTACTACCCGTTATCTTTATCTCAAATTTGCTATAAAACGTCAAAGCTTTCGCGCTTCGCGCGGGAGGGGGCAACTCCCCCCCCCCCCCCTGCACCCACCCCCTGGGGAGCACGCTTCGCGTGCTCATTACCATTTTTGCGTGCCCCCTAATATGAAATCCTGGCTACGCGGTTGGTTCTCGCCAGTGTGTGTATAAATATAACTTAAATTTTAAGCGCGTCTCTGTTAGAGAAGAATGTGTTTTAAAAAAGATGATCGGATATTAACTTTGTCTGATATCAATTTCATCCCTTCCGATTTCTAATTTTCTCCTACTTCCCTTATTTCTCTTAATAGGATAACCTTTGTATATTTTTGTTGTTGGCTTTAAAATAGCGATCGCAAGTTTCGAGACCAGAAAGTGATATAATATGCAATACGTTCAGTTGAACTCCACTTTTTTGTAGACGCGCAAGAAATTTGATAAAACATGCATGTAAGTTACTTTGTTTCATATCTTTATCTCTATAGATGCATACTAATTATTGACATACTCTGTTATTATTGTCATTATTAGAATAACAATGATAATAATAGTATGTCTTGTTTACCCAGGGTAGCGTATTATATACAGTTCTCCCTGAGGGCCCTGCAATCAGGCATTCAAGGAATTTCTTCCTATACCGGGTACCCATTTACTTCACCTGGGTAGAGAGTGGCAAATGTAGATTAATGGACATTAGTGCCGTCGCAGTGAATCGAACCCCGTACTTTGTGATCTGCAGTCCGGTGACTTATCCACTAGACCACAACATCTATACTATCTCTATTATCATTATTATTATTATTATTATTATTATTATTATTATTATTATTATTATTATTATTATTATTATTATTATTATTATTATTATTATTATTATTATTATTATTATTATTATTATTATTATTATTATTATTATTATTATTATTATTATTATTAACATCATCATCATCATTATTGTTATTATTATTATTATTATCATCATCATCATCATCATCATAATGATTACTATTTATTCTACTATTACTATACCTATTATTACCGTTCTTTCATAAGTGAAACGTCTAGTCCCTGTAGAGTATATCATCACACTTCTACAGAAGATAAACAAAAATGATAATGCCGGACGACAAACACAAAATGAGGTTGAATGACTGTTAAGTGAAATGTCCAGCTCGATTACAGTACAACATCACACTTCTACAAAGTCTAAAAACCATTGAGAATTAAGACGGATGGAGTGCGTCCGACCTTATGGGACTGATTACGTGACGTCACGTAACACCACCTGAGACCGAGCCGCCTCGAGACCCATTTGGCACCGATCGATGGGACGAAACTGAAAGTACATTGTGTTGGAGAAGGTATAGGACGAGATGAGAGTGAAGGTCATACCCACTATAGAACTCCTCAACACCGACCTAAATCCTTTTACGGAGTTTAAAGTTTACACAATTAAAGGTACTTCATGCCTTTTGCAGACTTACACAAAATTCCACGAAACTTGCACATGTTTGTTTGACATCCCGTAGACCTGTAGATACTGCATATGAAATTTCAAGGTCAGAAGTTCTATAACTCCTTTGTAAGAAATTAAAATTTTGCTTTTGTCCCGGATGGAGCTATTCAGAAGTCAACGTATAAGTACATTGAGTAGTAAACTGGTAATAAAATGATTACGCGATTTTCTTTTTCCAGTCGAAAAAAATAAAGTGTTACCAAACTGTTGTTATTCTCACCGTATAAGCAAATTATAATTCTATTCACATCCGCACAAGTTTTCCAATTATATATAATTCTTTTGTATTTATCGCACACTCGACAACTACAACATTTAGGGCTGCAAAATGGATGTAGTACCTTTAAAGGGCGATAAGGGATCGACGGTGTTTAGTCACCGAAAGGCATTTTACGCTTTCCCATGCACTATCGGATGTGCTGCAACAGAACCATTGTAAGCATGGTCAAGAAACGGACCAGCTGCCCCACCAATCCCCCTCCCTCAATCCGCCAATACAATAATGCCATCGATGTCAACTGGGGTTGGTCCTTTTTGAACTTGTCAAAATATCGTATTTTAACAGTTTTAATATAAATGAAATTAATTTAATGAAATCATCTCGACGTTAATAAATATATATGTTGTCACTGCTTGGTAAATTGTATGTACGGTATTAATTCCAGTGCAGGCCCAAGAATGATGCCTGCACTCTTAAAATGTTGGTTAAATTTAGTTGGGTAACAGCTGGTTGGTTAAAAATATGCCCAATTTGGGGCTATTATTAACCAACTGGACACTCGAGTGGTGTAACAAATATTGGTCAATAATTTTTACCTAAATATTGGGCATATATTTACCATCAGTGTTTGGTAAATATGGGTTGGGTACTTGTTGCCCTGTAGTTGTGTAATTTTGTCACATTCCCTTTGCCAGTTGGGTAAATTTTGTTGGGTAACCGCTGGTTGGTTAAAAATATGCCCAATTTGGGGCTATTATTAACCAACTGGACACTCGAGTGGTGTAACAAATATTGGTCAATAATTTTTACCTAAATATTGGGCATATATTTACCATCAGTGTTTGGTAAATATGGGTTGGGTACTTGTTGCCCTGTAGTTGTGTAATTTTGTCACATTCCCTTTGCCAGTTGGGTAAATTTTGTTGGGTAACCGCTGGTTGGTTAAAAATATGCCCAATTTGGGGCTATTATTAACCAACTGGACACTCGAGTGGTGTAACAAATATTGGTCAATAATTTTTACCTAAATATTGGGCATATATTTACCATCAGTGTTTGGTAAATATGGGTTGGGTACTTGTTGCCCTGTAGTTGTGTAATTTTGTCACATTCCCTTTGCCAGTTGGGTAAATTTTGTTGGGTAACTGATGGTTGGTTAAAAATATGCCCAATTTGGGGCTATTATTAACCAACTGGACACTCGAGTGGTGTAACAAATATTGGTCAATAATTTTTACCTAAATATTGGGCATATATTTACCATCAGTGTTTGGTAAATATGGGTTGGGTACTTGTTGCCCTGTAGTTGTGTAATTTTGTCACATTCCCTTTGCCAGTTGGGTAAATTTTGTTGGGTAACTGATGGTTGGTTAGAAATATGCCCAATTTGGGGCTATTATTAACCAACTGGACACTCGAGTGGTGTAACAAATATTGGTCAATAATTTTTTACCTAAACATTGGGCATATATTTACCATTAGTGTTTGGTAAATATGGGTTGGGTACTTGTTGCCCTGTAGTTGTGTAATTTTGTCACATTCCCTTTGCCAGTTGGGTAAATTTTGTTGGGTAACTGATGGTTGGTTAGAAATATGCCCAATTTGGGGCTATTATTAACCAACTGGACACTCGAGTGGTATAACAAATATTGGTCAATAATTTTTTACCTAAATATTGGGCATATATTTACCATTAGTGTTTGGTAAGTATGGGTTGGGTACTTGTTGCCCTGTAGTTGTGTAATTTTGTCACATTCCCTTTGCCAGTTGGGTAAATTTTGTTGGGTAACTGATGGTTGGTTAGAAATTCGCATTTTTCCCCCCAATATTGGGGAAAACACTGATATGAATATTCATGTATTTTTAGTAGCGTATGGTTTGGGGTGGCCCGATTTTACTAACTGTCACCAAATGCATAAAAAAATATAAGGGGTATATAACAGCTTGCACTAGACTGTACCAACTAGATAGAATAGGATTAGGATAGAATAGGTTAACTTATGATAGGATAGCTTTGGATTGATAAGTTAAAACCCAGAAAGACATAACAAGCAGGTTTATTTTTTTTTTTACCTAGGTTGGAGGAAAAAGGAAACAACTGGGCGACTGAATTTGCCCAACCACATAATATTTATTACCCAACAGCTGGACAAAGAGGGTTGGGCAATCCTATTGGGTAAAATTGGTTGGGCAAATAATTACCCAACTGAGAATATAACCAACCGTTGGGCAATTGTAGAATTGGGTAAAATCTGATGGGTCACCAACTGATGGGCAATTTAATTTGCCCAACCACACAGCAAACTGATTACCCAACATCAGTTGGGCAGATTTTAACCAATAGTTGTGTGGACACCATGTTGCCCAGTGTTGGTTAAAAATTGGGCATTTTTTTCCCATCTATTTTAAGAGTGAAATCAACTACTGCATCTCAAAGCGCTTGATATCCGATGGGAAATGTCAAGTATTACTATTATCATTCTAATGATAGTTAAATATTAAGAGGGATTTATATACTAGATATAATTTGTAACAGAAAAAATATTTTAATTTAAATAGAAAGTATATAATGGAAAAAGGCGAGCAAGGATTGGGTCAATGGATTGCGGTCAATTTCAATTATTATTTATACGTTCTTCCCACAATTTCCTTTAAAGGCGAAATACGTCAACAGTAATGGATTAGGAAAATACTCGGAAACCGTGACTTATTTCCGATTGGAAGAACTCTATTTCAAATTGAGACTTATCTACGGCCACTGCACAATTTTAAGTAATAGTTTTTTAACATTAATATATAAATACATGTATGTAGTTATTTCTTTGATAGTAATGCTTAATGGGTAATAAGTGGGATTGGCTATAAGCTCAGTTTAAGACAGTTACGTCTTTTTTCCTCTTTCCCATGTGCTTTTCACTTCCAAAAAGACATACCTAATAGATACAAAATAACAATATAGGCGTCTGAAAATGGCAGCGGCCTCCCCTCTCCCCCTCATGAAAATATATTTTGGGATATGGAGATATAGTGCCCCCTCTACCTCCCATCTCCAATCTAGGAAATGATGGAAAGAGGCAAGAATACTTGTCCTCATATGGATTCATGTACTAATCGTTTTTATCTTTCTTATATTTTCCAAACATAATTATGTACAACTACATTTTCCCATTGCGTTTACGTAGCGTTTGTATTTTTTTTCTTTATTTAGTTTCGACACACAAGTGCAAATTGTATTCCCCCTTTGTGATTTCAATGAATCCATTCCCACAATGGCATGACTGAACGCACATTGCATCGTCATCATCATTTTGACAGTTTGACAATGGCACGAATTTCGTCCTTAATTTTGATTGGACTCCATAGTCGGACGATAGGATCTGTGCATGCGAGGTCGCATAGCGACAGAGTAGAAATTCATGTCAATTTTGACACTAATTGACTTGTTTCGTCCTGCACATTTTGACAGATAGCATCGGCCATTAACACGTGGTGTATTAAGACGTATAAGAAGTGTCATCCCCTTGGGCGTGAAGAAATAAGAAGCTTTTTTGAATTTGTAATATTTTTCTTCTCCTTTGTCCAAATTCTATATGACACATTTTAACATTATCTTATTGCGGAAAGTTTCGGCTTCCAAGGACATTATCTTTTATATGATCAACAACAACAACAACAACCTTTAAAAAATAATTTCATTTCTAGCAGTGAACCTTCTAGCATCTAAATGAAATTTCAAAAATTCTACAACTTCATTTAGGTTTTCGCTTTCGCTTCGCTTTTTGATGAGGAAATCAATAACTTATACGTTCTAAAATTCCGTGATAAGAATTTCATCACACTCTTTGGGTGTTTCAATTGGATTGAGACGAAGAAACGGTGATCCCCTGTGGAAATCAACTTTTTCTATTAGGGTGTTCTACTCCATAAGTAAAAAATACGAATTAAAAAAAAAATAACCTATGAAAATCAATATGTGATGTCGTTTATAGCCGGCGTGATTAAATGGGATGAAAAGAAATATTAAAAGATGGCCGCTATCCGGAATATCGCATGCATTGTCATAGACAACCCCGGACAATAACACACCTGGAAATCCTTGTGATAACTACCCTGGAGAATTATATCAATGGAAAAGCTACCCACATGACAGCTTCACATAGGACAACTTTCTTCGGAATATTACACGCTTATACCTTCTTTATCCCCTGATCTATCGTGTTATACACTCTGTTGTCCGGATCGAAAGTAATTATTATCCGGGGGTATTTGTCCTTGGGTGATTGTCTTAAGAGGCTAGTAGGTGTCCTATAGAGAAGCCATGGATGTGCAGTGGGAATGGAAGTCAAGGAGGTAGTTGTCTTAAAAGCTAATATCTGTTACAAACTACTAGGTATCATTACTTTATTTTGGCTACGCCAACACCTATAAATATAAAGTATCTCTTTCAAAAAAATATTTTGTTATGAATGTTATATACATACATTATAATAACAATCATGATAAAAACATTGTTAACAACCGCAATGATAGTCAAAAATTATTATAATGATAATGATAATAATGATAATATTAATAATAATAATAATAACAATAATAATGGTAATTATAATAATAATAATAATAATGATAAATATTAATAATTATCATAATACTAATAACAAAATAATAATGATATAGTAATAATTATAATGATAACATCAATCATCGTCATATGTTATATCATAAAGGAATTTATTATTTCTAGTTATTCATACCACAGGCATGATGGGTGATGTCTGGAAAGCGTCATACTTATTCATATCGAAGACGAGTATAAAAGTATTTGATAACAAATAATCATTAACCGACGTCGGTCAAATCAAAGTGAACGCACAACCATATTGTAACATATACGTCTAAAGGTAGAGTTCTTATACGGTCTTTCTCTTACTGGAGCGACATATTGCATTGCCTAAAGCGCTCTATACCCCTTCAACATTAGGCAAAATCTTCTAGGGTTTCACCAAAGTTTATGACGATATTTGTCTCGCCTCTCCTGATCAGTATTAAGCACCTGTCTCCAGTTGCATCCTGAATGCATATGAGCGTCTTCACTGCAATACCGCCTCATCAATCATCCATTCATATCTATTTCTTTCGAGGGTATATATCTTTTCGTCTCCTACTTGCATCAGACGTTAAATTGGCAATATTTCGTTTCTTTGGATGTGAGAAACGGTTTCCCGTATTCCATGATTGGGACAGGTGTGTACATTAATCCCAAATGAAAGAAGAGCAAGGTGCAAGAATTTAACTGTATTCTGTAGAGCAAGGTAGGTAGATTCACTGGCCGATCGGGAGGGAACACGACATCCCCTTTTTTATGTTTGAAAGAAAATAAATAGGGGAAACATGTTCCTACCATCCCCCTGCTACTGAATAATTTGTTGGGTTTTTTGGGGGGTGGGGGAATGTCCTTGCCCCACCCCAAAGAATTATTCCCGAGGAAATATATCTCGTAGAAAAAAAGGAATAACATAATATATTTGCACCCCGACACGGAAAAGAAATCTGGATCTTGATCTGGATCAAGTTTAATCCGACTTAGCTCATTAACTTTTTTCTAAATATCGTAAGGTCGAAAGTGGGAAGATATTTTATTGAACGAAAAGTGCTGCTAGAAATAGAATATGCAATTAGCAGACTCATGGTTCGGAGAACTAATTAGACTGCAATTTGTGACTAATTCGGAACATTACAATTTTGTAGCTAAATGTGGATACGAAATTGCTTTTGTTTTTGATACACGGTACAGAAGCTTTAAGCCTTAATAAGGCATAACAATACATGCAATTTTGACCAAGTATAGTGCCAGTGCAAGTAAACGGATTAATTTCTATGTAATGACATATTTTGAGAGAGCGAAAGAGAGAGAGAGAGATAGATGAGATAGAGAAAAGAGCCAGAGACGAGAGAGAGAGAGAGAGAGAAGGGAGAGGAGGAGAGAGTTAGAGAAAGAGAGAGAGAGATATAGACAGACAGAAGGGTGAGATGGAAAGTTACATAATTATAGTCAAAATATCACTCTCACATAGCCGTTATTTTCTTTGTTCAATTTTACATCACGCTTTTGAAAAGTCGAATGCTTTACACATTGGACTCGTCTAGGCCTTCCTATTTAATTTGTGTGTGACTTACGACGGATCAATTGAGTAATAAATTATCAGCATCTAAAAATGACGTTTTGATAATAAGCTTGGTATGAACATATATAGCCATCTATTTCAAACTCATCAAGAACAAGGGATTCGAAACGTCTCGATTCGCTGCTAGCCTCCGTGATATCGTTAATCATGTTAACAAATAAAAGTATAATCAATAATGTAATCTGAGGATGTGAATAACATCAAGGTAGGTAATAATGAAATTGATGACAAAAACTAATGAAATTCATGATGGATGAGCTATAGATAATGTGAAATTTGAATTATCCCCCTTTTTTCTACCTTCATAACCAAATACTGCATGCCTGTTTAGCACAACATATAAGATATGTTTCATTTTTCATAAATATTTGAATTCTATTTTCGTACATTAAAGAGAGTTATGAAAGCGTTGTCATTCCTTTTCCCATTCTGTTACAAATAACTATAGAAATATATTGCCCCGTTTGATTTTTTAACTTGTTAATTCACACAGTACATAATGTGATGTCATTCTAATTTCGGAACATTTTGATATTCAATATAGCATTTAATTCTATTCAATTTCAACATTTTATATTCCCGGGGTATTCTCGAGTCGCCTTTCAAAATACACACTCAGTTTTATCATCGTTAGAATCATGATAAATAAAATCACCGTGATCATTCTGTGTGTATGCTGCTTGTTAATAATTATTACAAAGGAGAGATTCTAGACAATAAAACTGTTCTATCAATTTGATAGATTATACTGTTTTGTTGCAATATATGCGACATTATATGCTATCAAAAGGTCAATCTTCATAATATAAATTAGGCATATCTATAAGGGGAAACCTCAACAAAATAATAATTAATTTGTTGTCTTTCCCCTGTCTCAATGCATGCCGACTGCGTTATCGAATATGCCGTGAGGGGGCGGGGGTCTCCTTTACTACCCTCTCTTCTCTTCCGTGATGTTCGTGTCAAGTGCCAAAAAAGTCTCGATGAATAATCACCTGCCCTAGCTCCTGACAAATATTGTAAATTTAGCTTACTCGTCGTTCGTCAATCTTGCGCGATTACACAAGTCAACGTAATATTCTGGTATAGTGTTTAAAACGTGTTCTTGAATCTGTATCCAAACAAAATTGAACGCGAAATTGGAAGTTGGAGGTCTATAGAGTAGCCGTTACAACATAAAATTCACACAGTGATTGGGTTAATTTGAATATCTCATTCGTAGGCGGTCGTGCGGTAAACCGCTTTCACCTAAACCTCTCGTTTCGGGTAATGAAGCCTTTGTTTCTTCGGACACGTTCGGATAATCGTCGGGAGCTTCTCCCCCACGATTTTATTTCAAAGTGACCTACAATTTTTCTCGAGAGAGAGAGGGATAGGAGAGTCTGACTGTGACGGCGGCAGTCTATTTTCGCGCGGTATTATCGTATGCCATTTTAAAAATTCATATTTCAAAACATTCTTTAAGAAGATGTATATTTTTTGACATATTTCATACGTCACAACGATTTTCTCCATGTGCTCTACTGATTTCCTATTCCCCCCCCCCCTTTTTTTTGTCATGTGTTGTCTGGTTTTCTTTTCACTAATTCTTTCCCTGTCTACTCTTCTTGTTCCTTCCAAAACTATGTTGGCAATTAGTTCGAGTGTAAGTACAAACTTGATAATAGTTTGTTTCTTGAACGGAAAATATTTCCTCTACGAATCGACGGTTATGAAACAAAACTTACTATTTATGAACAATATAGCTAGCTCATACCCACACATTTGGATTGTCTTTTCCCCGTTTTAATCAGTAGGCCTATATCGTGACTGATCAAACTAATTAAAAACATGTTCACCGAGAAAAGTGCAGGTTAAGTGCATGAGGATGTGGGAAGGGATGCTAAGGATACAACATAAGATGTGACCACTTTCGGTAATTCATGCACTGTGAGGGGATGTGAAGAGGCAAGTTGCATTACTTTAAAACCTAAAGCAATGGTCATGTATCTGGTGTGGTGCTAGCATTGACTACTCTCAATATAAATCAATGACTCGGACAACATCTGTCAGGGAAAGTCAAATATTTGAGGTGATGTCTCAAGCTCCAACGTGTAAACATCCAGGCTCCCTCCGCGGCATAGAAAATTGCAAAATGGCGGGACGTTTCCCCTTTTCTCTTGGAGGACGGGGATGCTTCGGTCACGACACTTTCTAAGTGCTACAGATTGAGTCGATAAGCAGTGTAAAACTCGTTTGATCTAGCGCAAGCGCATTGCAAATCTGTACCAAAAACTAAACCGCGGTCCCAATTTTCCTGATAACGACAACTGTAACATGATAATTATTCCGTTTTCGTTTTATGCATAAACTTATTGTAATGGTATAATGTTCCCAACACAAGTGCATGCATTCGCCTCTTCCCGCTTAGCGTTGTTTAGTTTGTTTCAAATTTTTGTTGAACACATTGTACTCTTCGTTGGAAGGAATTAAATTCCAAATTTCAATTCGGTTCAGTTTTTCTACCCAGTTGCAAAGTGTTTTTCGAAATTATTACACCGTATTTAGCTCCGGTTATGGTTATTATCAGCGAATGATGTATTTCAAAAATAAATAGAGAGTGGCAGGTGTAGATTAAGGTCTTGTCAAAACCATTAGTGTCGTGATAGGACTCGAACCCATAAACCACTCGAGTGAATACAAAGGTACACTCTCCTGTTGTTGTTTTTTTTTTTTTATGTTTTTTATTAAACATGATATAGTGATTGAATAATCATACAAAACGTGCTTGAAAAACAAATTGGAAAGATATCGCAACATAAATCATAGTTTATGTTTGGCAAGAAATTTGCCTCCTGTGTTTCTTCATTCTGAGTCTGTCAAATAAAAGCATTGACGGGGTCTATCTATCTATCTATGTCCCATAGCTTGGAGGCCGTTTTGGGGCGACAATGTGATGGATCTTGAGACACAGGTTCTCCATAACTTTCTGTCTTCAGCTGTTCTAGTTACCTGCTCAAAATACATTCTTGCCCACTGCTTCATGTTATATCATTGCTCTATATTATCATTCCTGTACGCTGCTCAATGTTATTCCCTACACCGCTTTATGGCTGGGTAGGGAATATGAAAACGTACCATAACCTAAATCTTCAAAGAGAAATAAACCACTACGTGTTTTTTTTTATTGTTAATTTATATCCTTAACAGTTCAGATAAATATTACGTGATAGCCTAAACAACGTTAAAGAGTGGGACTGCGCCTCAACTGACAAACGCATTCAAGTCATGTTTTTGTAAGGCTACAATTAGAAACAGCCTCGACCCGATCTAAGACATCTTGAAAAGACTACTTGAATGTAATTGCTGTTTACACACTCCCAGTAGTTTGTCTTTCGATTTAAAAATACCATAGACAAAGGGAATGGCAGCCAAAGGGACATGAAAGAAAATAAACGAAGGAGTCTCTAATGACTTTTTGAAATCCAGTAATGTGTAAGGAAACTATAATGTCATACAAAGATCTATTAGGGACATGTTAGATCTACGAAGCAAAAAGTACTTTTAAATGTAAGAGCCATTTAAATGTCACACTCGACGAAAAGTTTTTGGTCAATTATATCAGACCTTTAAGGCACTATGGTAAAAAGAAATGTAACTGTTAGGAGTATTATCTACTTTCATAGCCATGTACATGACTTTCAATCAAAGTGAAGATAAAAAGGAACATGGGCATCAAAAGACCTTAGCTTTCCTTGGAAAGGGGCACATAAATGAACATGACAGGTCAATAGTGACAGATCAAACATGATGCAATCATCATGTTCATAAATTGAAATAGAATACGTATTATGTTTAATTTCATAAATCTATATCATGTCAAATAAAGGCGTCCGAGCGTTTTGTCGAGTCTGGAAGAAATGACAATATTTTACAAATTTGTTTTTGTTTTCAAATAAAATGACAAAAAGCAAGTACCGCCACCCAACCCCCCCCCCCCCCCGGGAAAAGAAGCAGACAATTAGAAATGTCAGATTTCACTCCCAATAGACGAAGTTCCATTTTGAGAAAATGCAAAGACTAATCGAGCGGAGACATGGTGGATAGTTTCAATTTTCCAATTGTCATTTAGCTTAATTTGCCTCTCATCCCTTAAACACCCTTGTCACTCAAATATCAGAGACCACTTAAACCTTATCTAAAATATAAGTCCTCTAATTGCGAATAAGTACGTGCGTATAGAGCCTATATTCTTATTAAAAGGCCCCTTCGCGTGAAAAAAAACCTGATGCTGTATAAATTAAATTTCAAATCAGGCTTGATATACTGTAGTTGGATGAATGCTGTCATCATTGCCTGATACGAGCTTATAAATAAAGAAAAGTTAATGTTTTGCTGCAGAATTATATTTGTTAAAATACCAAGTCATACAATACGATGAACAATAATTCATCTAAAACTCAATTACCCCAGTCCCTATTGTTGAAGATATGCCAACATAAACCTAATAATTGGTATCATTTTCCATCTAAATCTGGAAAATAAATGTTCTGAGACTATAATGACCTAATTGCATACAAATGTTTGTAACCCCAAGGATTTATGACAGAAGATATTAGTAAAAACAGCTTCAAATTCCAGAATGACCGTACAACTGTGAATTTAAACATTTACTGTTACAGTAAATGTTTAAATTCACAGAGCGTCTTTTCTTCATTTCCTCTTAAGTATTTCTTATGTAGAGACAGAGACAAGAAAATAATCATTATTTTGACTTTGAGGTTTTTTTATTTGATGTCATCTTCAGAAGATGGTAACTTACTTCCAAGGAAGAGTCTCTCCTTAACCCTTTCAAGACAGGAATTATTTCAGGCTATTTGAATTACATTTTTGTCTTCAAATTAGCAACACTGGTAATTTTCTTTTATCGCTACTTTGTTATGTATCTTGGAATAATACACATAAACAACAAATATTTCAACAAGTTTGAAAATTGCCAAATAGTGATTCTAAACCTCTCCAGTTTAAGGATTATAAAGCTAATTTTAATTTTCAAAAGCATATTATAACTCAACAAAATTAGATACGATGTATATATCTGTGATCTTTCTACTCATGCATATATAAGGTTTATCTTTTTCGGGAGCTGAATCGATTGATGCAGAAATGCGATTACCTACCGTCGTTTTAGAAGTGATTCGTTCTATCTCGTCGTTTTTCGATTTTATACTTTTTTAACACATTCGCGTTGTAAAAGAAATTCCTCTAAATCTCCGTTCTAAATTCTTCATATCCAGCATAATCCAGGGGATAAACTGTCAATGAAAGTACCCAAGACTAACCATGATGTATGTATACACACTCACAGAAACCATATGAACAATTTTTCGAGGTATGTCTCACGTTTTGAAATAAAATGTCATTGTGGGTGTAAGGATTTAAGTTTCTTTCACGAATGAGGTGCTCTAAGAACATTTTTTAAAATGTGGGCAAGTTGCATTCACGATTATTCAGTGCACAAGGTATTTCCCCCGTTTTCGCCCTAATCTAGCATGATTAGCAGATCCATTATGACACAGTTGGTAATTTAACTCATACAAGACACATTAATCATGATAGAGTCCCATTTTATCTCACGAGGTGTCGGTTTATGATTCCATTTCCTGTAATTATGTTACATATTGTGCTTTTGTCACACACATCTGTCTTTAAACATAGATCTTTTTTTTTTATTTTCTACTTTTGTAATTATATTGTTACGGTGATGACTATATTCAGGGGTATTTTCTGGTGATAACCAAAACAGTGACATGATTATGATGGAGCGGAGCGATGGAACGTATAGGCGACGAAGATATTCCCCATCGAGGATCAGAACAAATTATTAGTCTTTTGTATTAAAACTTTGCGTACTAGAGCACTGAGGCAAATCACAACCCAAATTACATTTGGAAACTAGATAGGCCGTCAAAGGCGGCAGACCCACGCCTTAGCGGCGCTATTATTCTTGAAACTGCAGAAATAGATATATTTTACTGGTTGGTTCCCCTGACGTGTATAAAAAAAAGTAAACCCAATTACGATTTCCACAATTCAACAATATAGAATTCAACTACATGAAGATTTTTTTTTTTTTTTTTTTTTTGGGGGGGGGGGGAGGGGTGTATTATGAAAAAAAAAATCCAGGTTTTTGCGTCTCTAACATCAGCTGGATCGCAATCCTAATTTCAGGTGTGTTATTACATGTACTTGTGATAGGGGGTTGTGCCCCCACCCCCGGATTGTCGCCCCTAGTGTAATGATGGCTGTGTTTCAAATCTCGCGTACGTTTGGTTGGATACAGTGAAAGTTACTGTCGATGTAAATGACTGATGCAGCACGTGGCGGGCAAGACATAAGAGACAGATCTGGAAAATGGATTCACCATGAGCCGAATATTCGATATGTATCAGCTGGATTAGGTAAATGGCATGTACCAGGTGTGTTTTAAAGCCATTGTCGGATGAACAAAAAGAAACGTGAGAAAATCCTTTAAATCCTTTGTCTCCTATTTTCCCTTCACTTTCCCGTTGTATTAGATCTAGCCTCAGGCCTATGCCTCTCATAAACGTAATGTCTATTTTATGCTAGCCATAGAGTCAGTCATGATAAGTATCTTTGAAAATTCATTCAGTTAATACATGTATTTCGCATTATCATTTCCTTTATTTTGAAGTGCCCAAATGACATGTTTAAATCGACCGGTTTACAAATTTCTTCTTGTTATATATTGCAGAAAACTCAAAACTCTGTTTATTGTCAACGTTGATATTCCGAAACCCTTTTGCCTGATATTTCGTTAAAGCCCCCCCCCCCCCCCCCCCATTCACCCAATTCAGATATTACCTTTTTACAAAAAAAGTTATAGTTATCAAGGTTATCAAGGTTATCAATAGTTACAATTATTGACATTTCATTTTGCCAATAATATGTAGTAGCTGAGACGTTGCATTCGACCAAGAATACCATAATGGTAAAGAATGTTTATTGAACAAATCAAAGTTAACAACTCAGGTTGTCCATTCATTATTGAATTCAGAGCGGGTATTAAAAATTAATTCATTCTCTTTAATAAACGATTACGCAAATTGTGGTCCTTACAAAGCCAACTGCATTAATGATTTAAAAATGTATCCCAACATGTATTCAATGACATTTCGTTTGAGCAGTGGAATCTATGCAATTCCAGCTACATTTACATGTAGATATGGTTACAGATAGGCATTCTAGCTTGAGAGAGGGTGAAACTGTAGACGTATTATCATGGCCCCTGCCCAAGCACCGGATCAATAATTCACGCACAATTTAAATAATGATTAAAATTCGTTAAAGCTACCAAAGTTGACGATGAGCAGAGACCGTCATACAGCAAGGGTAGGTGACCGCTGGTACACTCATCCCATGGCTTATATTCAACCACGCTTCATCAAAAGTGCATCAGCGAATTCATCTCCATGCCCTTTACAGAATATTGTTATGTTGATGAGGCAATGTGATATAAGGGGGTGGTGGTATGTTGCTGAAAATTAGGTACAGATTTATAACAACTCGTGTTTCCTATTGAATAAAACTTGAAGATAATCGATCGCCCTGTCAAGTGATAACTTCGTGACCTGAGTGCAAATTTAGTACGTGTTTTACCACGAGATAGGAAGACAATAAAAGAATACTATGGAGGCCGAAATTGACATTATTTAATGTTGACAAGCTCCAAATGACTTCAAAAGGTTATAGAAATCAAAAGAGAAATTAATTATGAATTACGTTAGGAAAGGGATTTATAAAGTAATTTTGTGTATTATACGAATATGGTATGACACGTCCTCCGAGATCAGTTTTCCACCATTAATTTTCTTCAGAAGTCGAACATATATATATATATATATATATATATACATATATAAAATATGAAATAGTCCAAGAGTATCAAGACGTAGCTATATATATTATATACCACTTATTTATTGAAGAAAAAAACTTTCGGCATATTGCCTTCTTCGAGGGCAGTATAATGCACACATATACACACATTATACTGTAATTATTGTGAAGGAAACAAGAGAAATGAGAGAATTTGTGCTCAAAGAGAGAGAGAGAAGAGAGGGAGAGAGAGAGTGTGTGAAAGAGAGAAATAGAGAGGGGAGAGAGAGAGAGAGAGAGAGAGAGGGAGAGAGAGTTGGCCTTTACCGGTTTATTAATGAAGATGATTTTAGAGCGTTATAACCCGGTTATGTGGTTGGTTAAGTATAAATTATCGCAGCGGCTACTTAAAAAACCTTCCACTCTTTGGGGACTATAATTTTTTAGCTATAGTCATTACAGGCGTGCATAATATGAGACCACAATGACGATCCTTGAATGGATAAATGAATTACTTTCGGGCAGTATTAATTTCCCTCTTTATATGAAAATGGGACCTTCAAACTCTCTCTCTATCTCTATATATCAAAATGAAATTAAATTTCTTCTATTAATCCTTGATATATAGACTCGTAAATCAGGCAAAATGAATATGAGAAACTATGGTATTAGGTGTTAATAAATATTCGACCGAGGCGTTTCAAGACGATGTATTAAACTTTATAGATCATAATGACAGACTACTACATTGGACAAACATAGGAAAGGGTAGGTGAAAGCTAGAAAGTGGAGGAAACTCTTCTTCGTAATCAACTTCGGAAAGAGTGTGACGATTCTCGTAGCGTGTAGACAGGGAAGCTTTTCATGCAGAATTCTTAGAGTGTAAAACCCGCTGGTTCTTCAAGCAAAGTGTTGGAAATTTGTGCTGCAAGGAAAGCGGTGTACCAAAAAATTGGCTACAATAAATATTGTCGCCTGTGGAGTTTGATGGCATAACGATTCTATTTCTAACCTAACGGACCAAACTCTAAATAGGTTACGGTAGAGGTCTCTCGTCAGGCTTTCTACCATGTAGCGCAAAATCAAGTAACACACGCCTCTGTGCGCTACATTTCGCTCGGATTGGCTGTTATTCCGTTCCACTGGACCTTTGGGGTGCTAATTGAATTTTCGCTTCTAAATTGTTTCCAGAATTTTGGTCATCATTTGCATTTTCAATTCACTTCCTGCAAAGCGGATCTGCCAAAAATACACCCGCCAGAACCGGCCTGACGCCGGCCAGTTACTTATTACCGGAGAATTTCCGGTAAGAATATTACGTGCTAGCTTGTCTCATTGTCGGCCGTCACCCGTATTTTCGTCTATCTTCTGTTGAGGAAGTTTAAATGCAATTTAAGATTCAGTGTTTTGTTCTGTTTCTGCAATACGAAATCTGTCGTATTCTCTGAGAATTCTTACCGTTTCAAGAAAGTACTTATTTATTCAAACAAGTATCACATGAATATTTTACGAAATATATCTGCTTTTAAAGGGTATATGATCCCCTGATATAGAAGAATTGAATTGAATTTATGAGGTCTACTGATAAATATTCAAAGTCACGGCTACAAGCTTATGCATCTTGAATTCGCAGATAAAAATGTAATATATGAAATACATGTATATATAGTACGATGTCAAAGAGTAATACATTTCTATTAGAATTCCTAATAAAATGATAATATTCACATGAACAAACGATCACAATTATATTGAAATCACATAAGATACAAAAATGTAGGGTAAAAAACTTGATTCAGATAAGAAATACTAATCATTCTACGCAGGCCTATTCGGTGTTTCTTTTGATTCGCATTCGTAAAGTATACAATGAAAGCAAGTATGTGCCTGTACCATGATACCGTTAGATTTATAATAGTGATCTTTCTATTAGGGACTTTTAGAATTGCACGTCCACTTAGTCGACTGGTACGCAAGGACATCATTCTACGCCACTGCGCATGCACCACTCGCCCTCTCTCCCTGTCCTCCTCCCTGACTTGCAAAATCTTCGACGAGGTTCACGTATATGACGTCATCAGAACAGCTCAACTATTATGCTCATCCGTTGAGTGTGTACTTCCGGTTGACGTCGACGGTACGTACACGTCGAGTGAAATCTAAAATGATCAGAACTGTAGTCAACATGGGCAGTCGACGACGTTGACATGCGCGAATTAGTCGACTGGGACGAAGTACTAGTCCACTGCTTCTAAAAGTCCCTAATGTGTCGACTTGAACGCCGTCCTAGATCCTCCCAGCTACAATGGACTGCTTTGTGTTAGCTGCATACCGCGCTTTGTGCAAGAACGGCTCACCCGTCCACTGGCTTCTCCCTCGTCCACTAGTCAGATCGAGAACGAGTCAAACATGTTTTTGTCGTCTTCTCTAAAACGTGAACATCGCTTTACCCATTGTTAGCTTCATGCTTCACCTACTTTGTATGCAATCAACACATAGCAGTCCATTGCCGCTGGGAGGATCTAGGAGGGCGTTCTAGTCGACACATCCGAAACTCCTTACTATTAAACTCTGCTCTCAGTTTAGAGGACTCACACACATCCTTCCTTTCTGCAGCACCACATTTATGGAATGATCTCCCCCAGTATATATACCATCACCATCGCTTCCTGTATTCCAGAAGTTGCTGAAAACTTTTCTTGTAAACTGTTAAATTTATCAGTTGTAGTACTCATTTATATTTTCGTAGGTTTACTTTAGTACATTATGTTTGTAAAGCGCTGTGACACAATTCTGTAGGAGTGCTATATAAATGCCAATATTGTATTGTATAAGTCATATTCAAAGTTGTCTTGCTTTGTTTTCAATTTATGAATTAACGCTCAACCAAAAGCACTTGAATTATTATTTGTTACCGAGCCCTGAACGGCGGATTCAGCGACCACTGCTCTGTAACTCTGAACCATTAATCATGCCTTAACCTTATTGCATCAGCCACAGTGTTCAGGAAGCTCTTGATCTTTTCACACCACTTGCCATTATTCACCTCACGTTAAAGCCCCACAAACACAACGTCATGAAAATCAAATTTTCCTATTCAAAAGTATTTTGCTAACAGAGTGACGTCATCAATCTATATTTCTCCTGAAGCCATTGATGGGGCATCTATCGCAACCATTGTGCTATTTTTCATGGTGCCTACGGTACTGGTATACATGACCGGTGGCACGTATTCTGTTTCCAAGACGAATAGTATCCACATATGCGTGGGCTTTTAACAAGAAATCAGTCTGGAATATTTGTCATTCAATTCTACCACTCCTACTTTAGAGTTCAATTTTCATCGATCAAAGTAGAATCAGCAATGATTGCAATACTAGTATATCAACGAAATGTTATCACTATTAAAGGGGTACTCAATCGCAGATTGTGGACGTTTTTATGCCGCGAGAGGGCACAGTGATCGTTACCTGATCAGAGCCATTCATATACACACCTGATCATGCCGTTTCCCCGTGGGGTGCAAACTTCGGACAGACTAGTCGCTGCGCAACATGCACGCTCCGCCTGAGCTCGAGCTCTCGTGCGGGATTTGGTCGGCTGCGTGCAGTCCGAAATTTAATCCTTGTAGTCCGACGAACGCGTTCGACGCACAAACTTTGTGTACGTGTGAATGGGCTTACGCAATCCTGACTTTCCCCACGATCGCCTGGTGGCGTATCCCTTTAAAATACACTTTTTTCCAGCTCTCATTTTTACTAAAAATAGTTACATTCTTTCAGTATTGATTAGCTGCTTTCAAATAGGTTTTAGATACAAATGTAATGGAGAAAAT